>OZ021725.1:16385696-16580208 GCA_963978545.1 Linyphia triangularis
GGCAATTGGATTTAGTTCAACTTATTAAAAGTCGATTTTTGACCAGTTTCGGCCATTTTTGCCACGGCAGACGAGTGGATTCGTAATCTACTCATTTTTCTCTAATTTCTATAAAAAAATCAGAATGATGTTCGATGGGGTTCAAAAATTGCAGTCGCCTCTCAGTCTAATAGTAAGATGAGGCATAGATACGAACTTCTTCGTTTCTACTTAATGATCTGCAAGCTCTTTCTTTTTCTACGACCATTTGAACATTGAACTAATGGATATGGTCGAAGATTTCTGGGATAAGAAATATGCAATATCAGGCTTCATAATACAGGGTGTCTATAAAATGTTGGACACAATTTGATGTTTAATAATTAATAAAATAATGAAGATTTAAACAAACTTGTGATATTTATACATAGAATAATTCATATATTTTCATTTATGGTAAGCGGTGCCGTAGAAAATTTCATTTTCCCATTTGAATATAATTTCTTTTGTAACTATCGTCTGCTCGGCTCATTAATTTTATTTTTTTCTCCTTTCTTTTGTAAATATCGTTTGCGCGCGTTATTTATTGTATGTTTTTCCCTCTTGGCCACCCAAATCTCCTGATATAACGCCGCCGCTGCACTTTTTCCTTTGGGGATTCGTAAAGGACATCGTTTACAGGAGGAAAGTGTCGAATGACTTAAAGCCCAGGATTACGGCCGCAATAGCTTCTGTGGATGCCGACATGCTTCCCCAACCTGGTGCGAAATTGACTACAGTCTTGATATTCTCCGTGCGACGCACATGTGGAAGTCCATTGAGAAGGGACATGAAACTTTTTGAGTCTATCTAACCATTAGTGGTATCAATTTAAATTTATCTTCATTATTTCATGAATTATTTAACATCAAAATGTGTCCAACATTTTATAGACATTGCTTCTGGGGAAGAATAGTGGGATAAGAAATGTACAATTGCTAGATTACTTAATTTTTTTTAAATCAATTATCCGTTCACGCAGCCTTTTTGACGAAAATTGAAACTGCTCTGGTTTGTGATGGACACACACACACACACACACACACACACACACACACACACACACACACACACACACACACACACACACACACACACACACACACACACACACACACACACACACACACACACACACACACACACACACACACACGCCCGCGCGTTTTATAATTTCTTATTAGTACCTTTGATTTTTGTAGATAACTTGTCTACAGTTTTAATCATCAATGTATTATGGAATATGGAGGAACCAGATACAAAAATGCTTCATTATAATATGATATTTAAGTTGGTAACTCACATAGAAGAAAAACTACATTTCTTCACTTATTAACCCGATAAATTACATAATCTTAAGGACATCGACTTATTTCATTGTAGTCCACATTCGTCTAATTTGTTACTGAATTTCCAGGGAGTTTCTCTAAGTCGGCAGTAGCAGAAGTAATCAGTTCTTTCCCTTCCAAAACGGGTCCGGTTAAACGAAGGGGTGAAGGATTTACTGCAATAATCCACCAAGGTTGTTCCTTAATTAATCGACATTGAATGCATGTCCTAGCTTTGGGGAATAAGGGGTGGGGGCATTGCGTGGAAAAAGAATTCGAATGTCATGATGGGATTTGCAATCGAACGGCTTAATGATTCGAAGAGTGAACTCATACAGGATTAGGCATGGGGGGGGGGGGAGGGAGGGGGATGTTTTATCTCTATTGCTAATGTTTGGACAATGGTAAATAGCATTATAAAAACTGTAACATAAACGTTATTTAATAAGTTAAGCATATTGTAGTGAAAAAATATCTGTAATTATTCAAGATATTAACAGTTGAATAATGCGATTAAAATATTTTAGATTACAATTTCTAATAACTACACAAAATATTTTTTTTTTCTGTCTGAATAATTTTCCTTTAACTAGATGTAACCAAATAAATGTTTTTGGTAAGTGGATTTCAGAAATATTAAACAAGGTTTTTGTGAATTTATTCAACAAAAAATTTAACAGCACGTTTTTAATTATTATTAGCAAATGTTTTAAAAATTATTTAATTATATTTGAAGCAGTATAGTGAAGAACATCTGTAACTGTTCAAAGTAATTCATCGATGTAGATAAACAACTGTATAGACTGCTCCAATATCAATACAAGGAGAAAAACACGCCGGTGGTTGGTGAAACTGGTGGGATGATTAACCAATCACAGTTTACTTTTATAGTTGGATGGTAATGCGAAAAACCTTGTAAAGTGCTAGAGTAGATATTTTTTTGTGTGCACATTATTACTAATTAAAGTCGACTATTGACACTTCTGCTGTGTACAACCCAAAATTGTATTTTCAATCCTCAGTAATCAGTATTTTTTATCCTACAAACAGCACCTGGCAACGGCTTCATTTTCCAAACAGTTAAACAGTCTATCTAGTTCTTTATCTATATCGATGAAGTAATTACAATTAAATAAGGACTCCCGATATCCTAGCGGTAGAGTATAGAGCTCATAACCGGAGGGTTGTGGGTTCTGTCCTCGGTTCGCCAAATATCGGTGTGTACCTAATGGGGGCTGGTGCACATTAAATCTGTCGTGGCCTCAATGTCCTCTCGTTGGTGTGGTGGGGTCGGAGAGAGGGCTAGAAGATTTCGATCTCGTATTCTTCTAGATGCTCAAAATTACGAGACGTATTTGGCTGTGTTAAGCACTTGATAAGTGGCAGAAATAGACAGTCGGTCGTTTCAAAACAAAACATTTAAATAACGCGACTAAAAGATTTTAATGTACTATTCGTAATAACTGCACAAAAAAATATGTATACTAAACAGTATATTTTTACTTTCAATTACCCATATGTTAACAAAGGATAATGAAAGTTTTGCATTCAATTCAGAAAAAAAAAATCGAATTTTGGTTTTTCTATCTCTATACGTTTTGGAACTTCCCGACTTAAAAAAAAAGTAGTGTAGAAAAAATGTATGTGTGCCCGTTAGTAATCAGCCTAAGCCCGGATTGACCTAAGATGTGCAGGTTGATAAGTGGCCATGGGACCTGCCATTAAGGTTTTCGTCAAAATTGCACATGCAACTGCCATGGAAAAAATCCTGTTTTTCAGCAAAAAAACAATGCCTCTAACGATTTTGATTTCATTGCTGCGGTATTGTTTTTAAAGGTGCTATAAACATCCACCCCAGAAATTTCCGGAGAAACACGATAAAAACGTAAAAAGTTGAAAACGAATGTCTTTAACACATAGTTCTCTTCCCAAAAGCTCGACCATCAACGACTGTTTTTCCTCAATTTCACTTACACGTATAATATTTTTCAAAAGATATATCGCCGGTTTTTTTTTTTTTTTTTTTTTTTTTTAACCAATGTAATAATTATCACCAATTATATCTTCAAACTGGCCATTTTTTTTTAAATAATGAATATTTGAAAACGGAAATGCTAAATTACATCAATTCATGGCAAATTTAAATACAGTGGCTAGTATTAAGTGTTATTTGTAAATTGTGTGATGTTCCTCACCCAAAATTGTAATTGAAGATACATTTAAAATGTTATAATTGAAATGAAAATCAGTAAACTAAATTCCAGTCTACTTAATGTTTCTATGTTTAAAATCCAGTTTTTTGGATGTGGTCTGTATTTGGCGCACCAAGAACAAGATCGATTAGCAGCAAAATATACTTTCTTATTAATTTTCTTTTATTCAGTTTCTTATTAAGCACAAATGTAAATCATTACGTTAGAAATAAAAATACTACAAAAACTGTTTTGAAAATTAATTTTTTAACATGCTTAGAAACATTTTGATCATAATCTTAAAAAAAAAAAAAAAAAAATCTTTTTTCTCGCTATATTTCAAAAGAAATATTAGTTTTGCGTTCATTCCACGCACATTAGTAAAATGAACTCCCATTGAAGCTGGCTCCCTGTTTCCAAAATAAAAACTACCAAACATTTTCGTGACAGAAAACCCTTTTCCAAGCCAAAAAACACAAGTTCTCTATTTTTCTTCTATCCCTAATCATCCTGCAACAGTCATTTATTTCTACTTTCCGTGATACCCCCCCCCCCCTTACATATCCACCCACCGCACAAAAACAAACATAATTTCCCCTTTATAACTTCCGAATATTACCTCTAATCCAAAACCCGCTCAATCAAACACACTAAAGGCGGTCTTCATTTCCCTTCATTTCTTTCCTTCTTCAAAATAATAAAAAAAAAAAAAAAAAAAAAAAATACAATTTTAGTACAGCAAAATCCACGATGTAATTTGACAGTGACGTTCCTGGAATTTGATTCTTAACGCTTTGACGATCCGGCACATGCAAATGGGATTTTAAAAGTGCATTAAGATCCCTGATAGTCCGGGAGAATATTTCTCTCAAAAGGGAAAAAACTACCCATCACGCGATGCCTTAATAGACTCTGGTCTATTGCTTAATTGTGCGTTTAGGGAGAGGATAGCTCCTTGTTGGGGATTGGATCTTTCCGTTAATGGGTGGTGCATCGTGGCCTCAATTAACCAATTACGAAAGAAATAGAACGAAGGAGTTCGGGTGTTATTTTTTTTGTAAAGTCTTGATTTAATTGCGTATTTGTAGGGGAATTTAATTACTTTAGGTTTTTTTTTTAAAGTAATATTTGTTGTTTAAAATTAGCTTTAGTTTTGTAAAATTCGCGTTTTAATTTTAATTTATTTTATACTAGCTGAATACCCGTGCTGCGCTACGAAATTTTACCATTAGCATTTTAGCGATCAAAAGACATTCATGTATTCTACACCTCAGACGTTTGCTCCCTTTTCGATCCCGACAAATTGATTTCTCAAAATAGGAACTTTCCTTTGTTGACATTTTAAACGAAATTTATAATTGTGAATAGTAAACTGGAATAGTTTATTGTGTTTATGTTTGCTCTTAGTTCTAAATTTCAAAGTAGTAGCTGTATTGGAATTAAGTTAATTAGACATTAAGTTAATCCTCGTATAGTTTCAATGTTGCTTCGTCTTTTCATCCCTTAAAAATTCGTTAATCGATATTGGAATGACTTATTTTTTTAACATTTGCAAAAAAATATCAGAAAAATGACTACATTGGAAGAGGAACATTCGGATATCCCTCGTTTGGAACATTTAACCCCTTTTCGACCCCTTAAAGTTGGTTAATCGAGAACAGAATAGCTTACTTTTTCTATGTTTAATCTTTTTTGACATTTGTACCAAATTTCCGAGTTGTGACCATATGGGAAGTGGTACATTCGAATATTCCTCGTTTGGAACGTTTAACCCCTTTTCCACCCCTTGATTCACCGGAGATCGGAATAGTTTACTTTTTCTGCGTTTGTCTTTATTGATATTCACACCAGTTTTCAGAATTGTGAAAATATGAGAAGTAGGACATTCGAATATATCGCTCGTTTGGAACGTTTAACCCCTTTTCGACCCCTTAAAGTGGGTTAATCGAGATCGGAATAGTTTACTTTTTCTATTTTTACCATTGTTGATATTTGTGCCGATTTTCAGAGTTGTGACTATGTGGGAAGTAGGATTTTCGAATGTCCCCCGTTTGGAACGTTTAACCCCTTTTCGACCCCTTAAAGTGTGTTAATCGAGATCGGAATAGTTAACTTTTTCTATTTTTACCATTGTTGATATTTGTGCCGATTTTCAGAGTTGTGACTATGTGGGAAGTAGGATTTTCGAATGTCCCGCGTTTGGAACGTTTAACCCCTTTTCGACCCCTTAAAGTGTGTTAATCGAGATCGGAATAGTTTACTTTTTTTATTTTTACCATTGTTGATATTTGTGCCGATTTTCAGAGTTGTGACTATGTGGGAAGTAGGACTTTCGAATGTCCCCCGTTTGGAACGTTTAACCCCTTTTCGACCCCTTAAAGTGTGTTAATCGAGATCGGAATAGTTTATTTTTTCTATTTTTACCATTGTTGATATTTGTGCCGATTTTCAGAGTTTTGACTATGTGGGAAGTGGGAGAATTAGTGATGAGTGAGTCAGTGAATCAGTGAGTGAGGGCTTTGCCTTATATATATAGAGATTTACATAATCGAGTTTAGTGTTGCGGTTGAAACGATTTACTTTCAATATTTAAAAAAAGTAATTCTTGCAAAAGTTTTATTTCAGTTTTAATTTATATAAGAGAAAAATAGCGTTTACATTTGAGGTTGAAACGATTTACTTTTACTAGTTAAAAAATAAATAAATTATACTCCATAATTTAAAAAAAAAATTGATTTAAAACCTTGTTTAAGTTCATTTAATTGTATTAAACAGTGAGTAAGGTATAAACATATCTATTAATATAAAAACATATTTATTTTGACAATGCGTAAAATGACAGTTGATTTTTTTAATTTCCATCCTTTGTAAAACGTTTTTAATTTGATGCAACTTATTATTTGAAGGTCTCTTTGGGACCATAAGTTTCCATTCCCACGTCTCGATAACCTCAATCACATTTAAGACTTTCAATCGGTCACTTTCTCACGTTCAGTCAATCACGCTCAAATCAAAGTTTCCTTTCAATTTTTATAAAATGAATAAGATGAGAAAAAAACACTCACTTATTTTTTGAAACCAAAATCAATCCACCTTTCTTTTAAACTTGCGAATCAGTCGATGATGTCGTCATAAAATGGCGTTGTTTTGGTAACACACTCACTCACCCCACCCACGCAGATTCTCATATGCTGAGCCAATCAGCTCCTCGAATTCTCAAGGGCAGCCGAAGTTAGAAATATTACTTGATCGGCTGCACCGCTATTACATTGCTTAGAGGGAAGGCTTCTATTGCTTTCCATCGGTTACCATGGCAACATGGCTATCCGAAACACGTTTCAAGAAACACGGCTGCTGTGTTCGGAGGAAGATCACTTTGATTGGAAGCGGGTTTTTTCTCGTGAATTATTCAGGAATTCAGATTGCCGTTTATCAAATTATTTTTTTTCACTTACCGTAGAAATGGATCTTCATTTTAGAAAATTGTAAAATAAATAATTTTACTTTTGTGACAAATCAATTTAGATGTAGCCCGGCTGTCCTGGTTGTAGTGCACGAGCCGCCCCTGTATAGTTCCCTACATTCGCTATGTAACAATCTTCTAACCCAGTGCATTTAGAAACTACTTTGTATAAAACATTGAAATTTGGCGACTAGGTACGAAAAAGATCACTTAAAGAAATGACATAAATTAAAAACTTGGAAATAGCGTATATATATATATATATATATATATATATATATATATATATATATATATATATATATATATATATATATATATATATATATATATATATATATATATATATATATATATATATATATATATATATATATATATATATATATATATATATATATATATATATATATATATATATATATATATATATATATATATATATATATATATATATATATATATATATATGTAATGTGTTCGCATTGGAATCGTCAATGTAGCTATTAGATTGCTCTCTTAAGTTCTCCAGTTAGCTTGAACCACTTGGAATATTGTAGAACGTCACTCAAACTCATATAAGCTACGTAATCCCTTTTGACTCCGCCTCTTAGAATATCAAATCTTGACACTAGTGATTGCGTCACCCCTTCGCTCCGAGCCACTCTGACAATAAACTTTTACATTTGTTTAATATCGGCTGCTTTTTTATATCCTAAGAGTGTCAACACTATTTTACTATTACATATATATAGTTTTCATATTTCAAATCATTACGCTAATACTTAGGCAGTGGCTCCACCTGGTTTTGTCTTTTGCTATTTTAATTTTCATTTGTAATAGATGGACATTAAATGAAAGCGATTTACGTCATTTCATTAAGCGATATTTTTCGTACCTACTCACCAAATGTCAAAGTGGTTATATAAAGTAGTTTCTAAATGCACTGGACGAGAAAATTGTAACATAGCGAGTATAGGGAATAATCCTTACTATCACTTCCTTTTAATGATATTCAAGGATTAATAATTACTTTCTCTAATAATAAACAAATAAGCATACTTTACGTCACTAATTGGAATAATGTAATATGCTATTTAATTTGAGTTCTATATATTTTTAACAAAAAACATCCCTTATTTTTTCCATGGGTTATGGTTTTCCACACCTATCAGTTTCAGACCCATCAGTTGCAGACGATTTCTCTTTTTTTTTTAGAGTCTTCTTATGAATAAGTTGTATTGATTATCCAGGGACATTTTTACTTTCAATTACCCATATGTATACATCGGATAATGAAAGTATAGGATTCAAAATAAAAAATTGTTTCGATTTTTTTTTGCATTTCTCTACGTTTTGGAACATTCTGATTTAAAAAAAGTGGTCTAGAAAAAAATGTGTGTCTGTGTGTGTGTGTCTGTTGTTGGCATAGCTCCTGAACAAATTGATCTACAATGTTCAAATTTGGTGTACGGATTGATGATGGCACAGGGACATACCGTTTAGGTTTGCGTCAAAATCGAGCATGCGCATAAGGTAGCTGACATCGAAAAAAAAATCGTGTTTTTCAGTATTTTCTAAAAACCGTCTTGAACGATTTTGTCCAAAATCTCTGTGGTAATGCCCCTTAAGGTGTTCTAAACATCCCCACCTCCGAAATTCCCGTAAAAATGCTTCAATGGCGTAAAAAAGTTGAAAAACGAATGCTTTTAAGACAGAATTCTATTTCCTTGAACATACCTCATCAATGATAATTTTTTCTCCTCTCCTCAGTTTCACTTATAAGAAAGGATTATACAAGAATTATTGAAAAGTATATTGCAAAAATATTGTATATTGCTATTTGGGTAGGTATTTTTTTTTAAAAAGAATTAGGGTAAAAAAATTCGTCAAACTGGCCATTTTTAGTATATAATAATAAAATATCTCCAAACTGTCAATTTTTTCTAACTGAATGATGAAAATATAAAAACGGTAAATGACACAAATTGGCATCAGTATTATAGTGTAATTGAAAGTTGTGCGATGTTCCACACCCCAAATAGTTTCCCTTGTTTCATCTCTGTACATACATAATAGTCATAGTCATAGTCATAGTGAATGGGGAGGTCAGTTGAGCCTAGGTGCTGATTCCACTAGGGAATATTGCACCAACCCCTTTATTTTACGACCCCCTGTCAAAGAAAACCAGATTCCTTAAGAAAGGTCAAAAGGCTTTTGACAGGTTCCTCGTGGATTGTATCAAGTCCTGTTCCAAGACCTAAGCTTGAGTGCCTAATGTGAAGAAGAGCTTCACATTCAAAAAGTATATGGTGGGCTGTTTCCTCTACCATATTGCACTTCCTACATAAAGGTTCTTCTTTAAATATTCCCATTCTATGAAGGTGTTTTCTTAGGTGATAGTGGCCTGTAAGAAATCCAACTATCACTCTCACCTTATCCCTGCTAAGACGCAGGATCTGAGATGATAGTTTCATGGAAGGTTCTTGGATCATAAGCCTCGCATGCTTTTGATCGGTGGTTTGTTTCCACCTTTCTGTAGTTTCTTTAAGCATTTTTTCTCCTATCACCCTTTTTGCAGTAGTCTTGGAGATCCCACAAAAAGGTTCAGGACTTAAAGGTAGGTCTGCAGTTCCCAGTTTAGCAAGCTTATCTGCAGTTTCATTTCCTTCTACACCAATATGACCTGGCACCCATGTAAGAAGGATCCTATTATGGGTCCCCAAGTCTTGTAGAAGGTTTCTGCATTCCCAAACAAGTTTAGAGCTTATTTGAAATGAGTTTATTGCCTTTAAAGCTGCTTGACTGTCGCTAAATATGTAGATCTACATACATAATGGTCAAGTAAAAGTATTTTCAGAAATCATGACTACATAACCATCGCTAAAAATATGTTCAGGGAACTTCCAAAGAAGCCTAAAATCTAATTAAAGTATAAATGACTTTAAGAGTGAAAGATATCTGTAATAATAAAACAAGCTGTGTGTCTGTCTGTCTGTGGATCTATAGAAACCTGCTTAAAATTGAAGTAGAGCTTTCAAATTTTCGGCATAAGTAGTTTTGGCCTTCTAATTGTATAACATCACAAACAGAATGTTATCCTTTCTTAGAAATGAAACTGAGGAGAGGAGAAAAAATGATCGTTCATGAGGTATGCTCTAGGAAATAGAACTCTGTGCTAAAGGCATTCGTTTTTCAACTTTTTACTCCATTAAAGCATTTTTAAGAGAATTTCGGAGCTGGGGCTGTTTAGAACACATTAAGAGGCATTACCACAGCGATTTTGGTGAAAACCGTTAGAGCCGTTTTTTAGCAATTGCTGAAAAGCATGATTTTTTCAATGACAGATACCTTATGCGCAAGCGCGATTTGGACGAAAACCTTAAGGGTAGGTCTCTATGCCATCACCAATCCGCACACTAAATTTGAACATCGTAGGTTCATTTGTTCGAGACTTATGCTGGCCACACACACACGTTTTTTGTAGATAACTTTTTTGAAATCAGGATGTTCCAAAATGTGGAGAAATGCAAAAAAAGATTTTTTTTTACCGAATATCATACTTTCATTACACTATGTATACGTATGAGTAATTGAAAGTGAAAAATATATAACATAGGTGGTTTTCAGAAATGATTTATATCTACGAAATAAATATTTTGGCATCTCTAAAACTGTACATATTGAATTTTCCAAAGAAACACATTGACATCTTCCAAACTGAATAGATTGGAATCTCTATAATAATGAATAAGTTTGAAATCACCAGAATAATAATAATAATATTTTGCTATCGTCAAACAATTATTTTATATCTTATCGTAGTATATTGGCAAATTACTGTCGATTGCCAAATCATTTGTTAAGATTTTTTCGTAGAGGCAATGATGGCACAGTTTTTAAGATAAAAACTATTATTTATTCTCTTCAGAAAACTCACAAAATTTATTCACAGACAACAGTGTAATCAATCTCAAGCTTCAACACAAGCTTCAGTGAGAACAAC
Organism: Linyphia triangularis; assembly: GCA_963978545.1. NCBI lineage: Eukaryota > Metazoa > Arthropoda > Arachnida > Araneae > Linyphiidae > Linyphia > Linyphia triangularis. The sequence goes on from OZ021725.1 coordinate 16,396,704, forward strand.
TTCGAATACAGCTATTATACAAGTCCACTCTAGTAGGTAAACAAAGCGATCAGCTTTCATCGAAGTCCGAAGTCAATCTGAAAACTTTCTCGATCTCCGGTCTTTATATACCAGGCGAGTGAGAACATTCCCGAAATTTCCAACCAATTCGTGGAAAAAGAAACATCTCGAAATTTCTCCATTGCTTTAGGTGTTGCCACCTTTTTCTAACCTGTATAATCGCTGCTGATGAATAAAATAAGTTAAAATAAATTAGAATAGAGTTTTAAAATAATACGTCACTATTTACACTATATACAGACAATTTGTGGAACAGTATTGACACTTTCTCAAAAATCCCGATTAAATAAATAACTCAGCCCTCTTCTCAAAAAGCGCACCGCACAACGGAACAAAAATTTCAATAAAACAAACACACGCTCTTATCCAGATTACAAATTACCAAAATCCGCGAGAATGCATTATATATCCCACGGAATCCGGTGCCAAAAACAGCTGGATCCGTTCGCTTTCGCAACAAAGGAGACGGAAAAGCCAACCGTTTTCATTTCTAAAAACAAAAACAAAAAAAAAAGTTTTCATCTTTATCCGCAGCCAACTGCACACAATCGCGGGCATGCCAAAACAACTCTAATAATATTTGTGTACGATAGTACAGTTCTTCCGCAGACTAAATCTCCGAAATGCATCCAATCTCAAAGAAATTTCATGCGTAAGAATTGAAAATGGGCTTCAGCCATTTTGGTGGCTATTGCCAGATGCATATTCATAATCTGGAGAATGGCTGGTGACAATGGCGTATGTCAAAGTGGTCTTTTGTTTCGTTGGAAAGGGATAAGTTTTAGAACGGTTTTCTTTTTCTTTTTTTTTCTCGAATGGGTTTGTTATATGTTTTCATTTTGATGTTTCAGAATTTGGATTGCTTTCGCGCCAATGTTTTATCGCACTGTTTTAAAAGATTTTCGTTGGAAAGTTTTATTGGCTTGTTACTTATTTTTACAAATGTCGAATTTGGAGCGTTTACTTTTAAATGTTTAATTGTGGAATTTTTACTTTCGTTGCTAATAATTTATTCAGTAAAGTTTTCCTATAAAGCTTTATTGATCGTCGGAGATCATTTTCATTCGAATGTTTCACTATCAAGTTTGGAGTATTTTCATTCGGGAGTTTAATTTCATGCTATAAACTGCATACGAATTTTGGTTCAATGACTGTTTTATAATTCAAATTTAAGTTTTTTAATGCTAAAAAATTGTAAGGTCAATAACATTTGTAATTTTCTTAAATGCTAGTTATATTGCTGAACATGGGCGCCCCAAGGAATATTATCAAGGGGGTGCACGACTAGATTTTTATCAAAATCATTAATTATTTTTAGAAATGTTATTTAATAATTATCTCTATATATATAAGGCAAAGCCCTCACTCACTGACTCACTCACTCACTCACTCACTCACTGACTCACTCATCACTAATTCTCCCACTTCCCACATAGTCACAACTCTGAAAATCGGCACAAATATCAACAATGGTAAACATAGAAAAAGTAAACTATTCCGATCTCGATTAACCCACTTTAAGGGGTCGAAAAGGGGTCAAACGTTCCAAACGGGGGACATTCGAAAATCCTACTTCCCACATAGTCACAACTCTGAAAATCGGCACAAATATCAACAATGGTAAAAATAGAAAAAGTAAACTATTCCGATCTCGATTAACCCACTTTAAGGGGTCGAAAAGGGGTCAAACGTTCCAAACGGGGGACATTCGAAAATCCTACTTCCCACATAGTCACAACTCTGAAAATCGGCACAAATATCAACAATGGTAAAAATAGAAAAAGTAAACTATTCCGATCTCGATTAACACACTTTAAGGGGTCGAAAAGGGGTTAAACGTTCCAAACGGGGGACATTCGAAAATCCTACTTCCCACATAGTCACAACTCTGAAAATCGGCACAAATATCAACAATGGTAAAAATAGAAAAAGTTAACTATTCCGATCTCGATTAACACACTTTAAGGGGTCGAAAAGGGGTCAAACGTTCCAAACGGGGGACATTCGAAAATCCTACTTCCCACATAGTCACAACTCTGAAAATCGGCACAAATATCAACAATGGTAAAAATAGAAAAAGTAAACTATTCCGATCTCGATTAACACACTTTAAGGGGTCGAAAAGGGGTTAAACGTTCCAAACGGGGGACATTCGAAAATCCTACTTCCCACATAGTCACAACTCTGAAAATCGGCACAAATATCAACAATGGTAAACATAGAAAAAGTAAGCTATTCCGATCTCGATTACCTACTTTAAGAGGTCAAAAAGGGGTTAAACGTTCCAAACGAGCGATATATTCGAATGTCCTACTTCTCATATTTTCATAATTCTGAAAACTGGTGTGAATATCAATAAAGACAAACGCAGAAAAAGTAAACTATTCCGATCTCCGGTGGATCAAGGGGTGGAAAAGGGGTTAAACGTTCCAAACGAGGAATATTCGAATGTACCACTTCCCATATGGTCACAACTCGGAAATTTGGTACAAATGTCAAAAAAGATTAAACATAGAAAAAGTAAACTATTCCGATCTCGATTAACACACTTTAAGTGGTCGAAAAGGGGTTAAATGTTCCAAACGAGGGATATCCGAATGTTCCTCTTCCAATGTAGTCATTTTTCTGATATTTTTTTGCAAATGTTAAAAAAATAAGTCATTCCAATATCGATTAACGAATTTTTAAGGGATGAAAAGACGACGCAACATTGAAACTATACGAGGATTAACTTAATGTCTAATTAACTTAATTCCAATACATCTACTACTTTGACATTTAGAACTAAGAGCAAACATAAACACAATAAACTATTCCAGTTTACTATTCACAATTATAAATTTCGTTTAAAATGTCAACAAAGGAAAGTTCCTATTTTGATAAATCAATTTGTCGGGATCGAAAAGGGAGCAAACGTCTGAAGTGTAGAATACATGAATGTCTTTTGATCGCTAAAATGCTAATGGTAAAATTTCGTAGCGCAGCATGGGTATTCAGCTAGTGCATTATAAATTATACTCTTTGAGATGAGTTAAAATTCATGATAAATATTTTTAAAAGCGCAACCCTGTCGAAGAGAAGGAAAAAAAATACAAAATAGTAAAAATATTAAAATATAAATTTTTTAAGATTTTTTTATCATCCAACTAGATCTCACGGCAATCAAGATACAGTGTTTAGAACAGAGGAACTCGAAGATGCAAAAATACAAATGAATAAATTTTTTTTATTTCTTCCAAGTTTTGCATATAATGAAAAAAAAAAAAAATAATTCAAAATGATACACGAAGGCAGTATTGTAATATTGAATTATAAAGTATTGAATTATAAAAATAGATTTCAAGATAGTGTGTATCTGATGTCTTAAAAACTAAACATTTTCCTAGAATTTTGAGAACTACACAGGAAATGATTATGCACTAAAAGGAATAAACTTTTAATAATCATAGACAACAAGCGCCAGAAAATCGTCACGCAAGTATCTATAAAAAACGACGTAGGAAAGAAACAAAAGACTATATTAATAGAAAAAAAAATAATAAAAAAAAAAAAAAAAAAAAAAACGGCCTGTGTGCTTTTTTTTTTTAATTTTGGGATTACATCTTTTCCTTTTTTTTTTTTTTTTTTTAATATTCAAGAACCAGGGGGGTGCAAGTGGACCTCCGCACACTAATGGGGGCGCCCATGTTGCTAAAGCAAAGTACCTTGCTTAAAGATCCTGTTTTATTACATAGTGAACAAGGGATCGTGTTTTGTTCTATAGTGGTTATCAAATTATTAATTTTTGTTTTTCAGAGTTGAGATTGTTTCGCAATAGTCGTTTAAATTGTTGCCTACTCAAATTCGAAATTCTAAACTAATTCCTATTTTCTAGTAAAATTATTAAATGTTAGTTTATTTTGACGTAGGCCTTTTGTAATTGGCGTGTAGATGTTTTTCTTATTATGAATAAAAAATGTTTTTAATATTGTGTTTGAGGATTTTTTTTAATATTGTGTTTGAAGATGAAAGTAAAACAGACTGGTTAGGAAAGTTTATAATAGTATAAGATTGGTACTACTTGATATCATTTCCCTCTCTCCCTCCCCAATCTCCTTTATTCTAAGAATTATTTTTTCTTCCTTTAAACAACACTAATATTGATAAATGGTATACCAATTCAAAGGGCAAAGATAGCGCTTCTGACTTATAGTTTGTTTACAATGGACAAATCCCACATTTTTTAGAAACGAGGAAAATTAGTTTATATTTATGAAATATTTCTCTCTGATTCCAAATATTTAAACAAATGTTCATTGAAAAAAAAAAAAAAAAAAAAAAAATATATATATATATATATATATATATATATATATATATATATATATATATATATATATATATATATATACAGGGTGTTCGGAAACCACCGCACTTCCTTAGTACCAGCGTATTCTATAACAAAAATAAAGCATATTTCCAATTTATTGTTGGGACCGCAAATGAAAATTTATGGGTCTAAAAAATTTTTCATGTTGGGACTCTTTTTAGTCAGTGCAAGGTTAAAAACCGAACTACCGACCCCAAACATACCAATGGCAATGAATAAAATACAAATTGCTCACGCCTTTATTATAAAAGGCCTTAAACCCCACCCCTATCAACATTGGCGATTGATTCGACTCCAAATGTAATTTTAATGAATTATTGTAGCCAAACCTATCACCTGCATATTGCTATGTAATTCGAATCTCGAATTAATTGAGAGATTTTAATTTGGAAGAGGGTTTTTTAATTCGAATAATTTGAATATTAAATTCGATTTTTTTTTTTTTTTTTGTGCTAGGCAAATTTACGGAGGGCTAAAATCGAATCGAGCACAAATTTGGAAGGTAGATGGTCGTTTTCGATGACAATGCATTCTATCCTTAGATTCTATCACGTATTTGGACTGTCATAAAAAATTCCTTTTACCCACGTTTCTATTTCTATTTCGAAGGACTGACATACCACTTGTCGTCCAATCAAGCTAAAATTTGACAGATAGACTCGTCGTCGATGACAAAATCTTTTATTAAATTTCTTTCTTTAGGTGTGTGTGTGGGGGGGGGGGGGGGATATGTTCGTAGTGCTCAAGTACTATAGAAACTTTCTTGGGCTCAAAATCCCTTCGACAAGTTGCAATTGCACATAAAAGTTGCATACAAAGGATTTATATAGTAAAAACATTTTTTATGGGTTACTTTTTAAAAAAATCTTTTTATAAAGGATATTGATATACCATTCAATCCCATTATCTCTCTACCAAACGTTTATAACGATTGTATAACACATTGCTAAAACCATGATAAGTTGGTTGGTTTTTACGTTCAACGACCTAATTTTTTAATCAGGCCGGGACCTATAGCTAAGCATGGATTCCAAACCCCAACGAACATCGATGCTTAACCCAGGATTCGAACCCAGCACCTTTGACATGCGAGGTAGTGGCAACAGATAGTATTAATATTTTATTAGATTCGATTCGACATTTTATGGCTATAGATAAATATTAAATTACGCCCGGATATAGTTACAACAATATATAGACAAATGAACGTAGTCCAAGTGATAAGGAGGAAAAGCCTTCTGGGAGGTATTTCACAGGGATTCTGCCTTTTACAATAACTAAGCTAATGAAGCTTGGACGCATAGTTTAGAGTAGATTCTGAACCACGACGAACATCGATGCTTAACTCAGGATTCGAACCCAGCATCTTTGACATGCGAGGCCAGAGCGGCAACAGATTGTAATAATATTTTATTAGATTTGATTCGATATTTTATGACTGTAGATAAAGATTAAATTGCGCCAGGATATAGTTACAGCAAGATATAGACAATAACTAAGCTAAGGAAAGTAGTGCTAGTGATAAGGAGGAAAAGTCTTCCTCGAGATCTTTAAAGAGGAAACTAAAACGCATTGTGTCTTGTATGGAAGGAAATAGAGAACATTCCCGTCAAAAAACAAATTAACCAAAACAAGACCATTGAAATTCAAAAAATCAAATAAAAAAAATATTTTTCAGTTTCCCTTTAAAAGACCTCACGGAAGGCAGTCCTCATTACGTATGGATGACCAAAAAATGAACTGCCAATGTTTTACGATGTTTCCGTGCAGTATAGTCCTCTTGTTTTGTATATAGTTGTTGCTAAGACATAACATAAAACCAACTAAAACATAGCGACCTCTAACAGTAGTAAATTTAACTTGTTGGTTTATTTGATTACTTGAATTTTATTACGATCGAGTTCGAACTTATGTGCAATTTGATGAGAGTTTTCCGTATTTCCTTTCATTCAAGACGAAAATGTGTTTTAGTTTCCATTTGAAAGACCTCCCGGAAGGCGTTCCACCTTATAGTGTGGATAATCCAATAATGATTTGTCTATATTTGGTCATTCAATACAGTATAGTCCTCTTGTATCTGTAGCTAAAAAATCACATACAACGAATTCAGTTCAATACTTTCTCGAAGCGAATATAGCGCCCTCTAGCTGTAACAATTTGAAGTTTGTAATTTATTTTATTATCTGAATTTTGTTATGATTTCGTTCTGATTAATGTGAAGAGTGATGGAATTTTTCTATATTTCTTCCCATTCAAGACGAAAATGCGTGTAACTTCCCCCTTGACAGACCTCCTGGAAGGCATTTTCATTAAATTTTGATATCTCGGAGTTGTTCAATGTTACACTGTCTTAATGAAGTCTAGCCCTGTTGATAAAAACAATCAAATACAATTTATACAATTAAGTACATTCAGAAATGACTGCAGTGCCCCTACCTGTATCTTCTTTCAGTATTGGTCATATATTTTAAGGTGTAATAGCTATATGGAGCCATACTGCAACGAAATGTCGTTAAATCGATACCTGTGTGATGGTCGTGCCTTCCGGGAGGTCTTTCAATGGAAACTGTCCTAGTTTTTTCAGTCAGTCGAGTTAAAAAAATTGAGATAACTCCCTAATATAGCCAAAAAATTCACACAACACTATCTGTAACGATAACTGTCGTGTGTACTCATTTTAAAGAAAGACTGAAAAGCATCGGCGAGGTTCGATCGCGGGCCTTTTCCATGTTGCCCAAACATTCTGCCTTTTGACAACTTATTTAATTAGTAAGATAAGTTTCTACATGCATTTCTTATGATTGTTTATTATTTTATAACAAAAAATGTTTCTTATAGTACGAACGAAGATTATTAATTAAACAAGAACAATAAAATTCAAAATTATCTGCTATTTCTTGCAACTCAAATTTACAAATATAAATTATTTCTTTTGAAAAGTTAAGGTTTCCAAATCATATGCTCACTTCAAATTCAAGCATTAAAAATTGTAAATATTTTCAAATCAACTGTTAGCCAAAAGGTGATAAAGAGAAAAAAAAAAGTAAACTTAAAACTTTAATTTTTCTTGGGATTTGGTCCACCACACCCACTAAAATATTTTTTTCCAACCAGCAAACGATTAAAATTCTGGTAACTTCCAAAGAATAACGGACGAGTAAAGAGAGTTTCAGAAATGGATTGAAAGGATTTAATTGGTTCGAAATGATAAAACTTTGATTGCGAATATCTCGATAAATATTGATTTGCGGACCCTATTTCAAATTACAAATATTATTCATTTTTACTCATAATTATGAAAATATATATGAAGTGCGGTGGTTTCCGAACACCCTGTATATATATATATATATATATATATATATATATATATATATATATATATATATATATATATATATATATATATATATATATATATATATATATATATATTTATATATATATTTAAATATTATGAAAAGAAAATGCCCCCAAACCAAGCCAAAACCAGTCCGATCAAAACATTCAATAAAATCCTTGACGTCAAGAGGTCGCCTATCGCTTTTATGGTTATTGTGAGGTATCTGCCAAATAGTAGGCGTTGGTAGACCATTGCCATATCCCTTAGGTTGGCGCGATTTGCGAGAAACTTGCAAAACTGGTTTCCGCTGCCGCATTTCAAACCAAGATGTTTGGGATCTCTTGACGTCACATTCAATTCTAGACGAATGAATCGTTTTCTCGCCAACGTCAAATAGGGGAACTTTGATTGTAAATTTAAAAAAAAAAAAAGAAAGAAAGAAAGAAAAAGCGCATTAAGCAGAAATTTTTGTATTTATGGCCTTTTGAAACATTTAGAATTGAATTAAAAAAAAAAAAAAAAAAAAAAAATGTGTGTATTGTCCATTGCACATTCTGTCATTTCTTCGGAAATCGAAATTTAATTATTTTATTTCGATGTTCTTTGAGAGTCGAATCTTTGCATAGAGTATTTTATGGGGGAGAGCTCTATAAGAGCGAGTTCTACATAGAGTGTACTCTATGTTGGAAATACATCTTCTTTCTGTGATCCCCTCCTCATCTCCTTCCGTCGCATCTTAGCCTTTAACTGCTGTAAGCGGTCTGACAGACCACGAGTCATTTTTTGTGGAATGCTTCCACCCCCTAAAATATCGCATCTTTGACATTTGTATTAATTTTTCTGGTTCTATGTTTCTTATACTTTAAATTGATATTCACCAATTTGTTTGGCGCAGTATGGACCATGTGTAGCCCTTGCGCCAAAAACCTCAAAACCACCCAACCACAGCAGTTAAAGGTTGAACTACAAAAAATAAATGTATATCTGTATTAAATATGTTCTTTATTTTAAACACTTCCCTACATTATTTAGTGATAAACCAAACTTGTAGTTAAACTTGTGAGAGGAAATATTATGTTAAAAATTCAATTTAGACACTCTTTCATGAGTGTACAGGATACGATTTTTCTCCAGACCGTTCAGATATATGAGTAGTTCTGCTTTCTAAATCAAATTTCATTACATCTCTCAACAATAGAATGCGATATTTAACATGTGGACTGCCATATGAGTTGCATTCAACTTACACTACTGACTCAATTTCATCTCCAATCAACGCGTCGACGAGTACTGTGGTTAGGTGGTTTGATAATTTTGGCTCAAGGGCAACACGTGGTTTATACTACGCCAAAGAAATCAGTGAACATCAATTTAAAATTTAAGAAACAAAGTATCGGACAAATTAATATAAAAGTCAAAGTTGAAATATTTTAGTGGGTGGAAGCATTCCATAAAACATGACTCGCGGTCTGTCAAACCCATCGATAAAGATAAACAACTGGATAGACTGCTCCATTGTGAATGCAAAGAGAAAAACGCGCCGGGGATTGCGAAGCTGGTGAGATGATTAACCAATCACAGTTCACTTTTATAGTTGGATGGGAATGCGAAAAACCTTGTAAAATGTTCGAGTACATATTTTTGTGCACATTATTACTAATTAAGGTCTACTATTGACATTTCTGCTGCGAACAACCCATAATTTTATTTTCAATCCTCGGCAATCCGTATTTTTTTTATCCCGGCTACATTTTTTATGGCAACGGCTTCATTTTCCCAGCGTTAAGCAATCTATCCAGTTGTTTATCTATATCGATGGTCAGACCGCATACAGCAGTAAAAGGTTAAATTAAATTGGCTCTTTAGACCGCAATCGTGCCAAAGTTTTGTGACAGTCAACGTGTTAATTCTGATAAACCCAAAGAAGTAATTTCTTTGAACAATATTAAGTGCGCAAAATGGCCCCACTCTAACAAGTAAATTTCGAAAAATAATGATCAATGGGACGTTATAAAGTTGTTCATAATACTGTTGCGTTGATGGGTTCAAAAGACTTGAAGTCAAAGCAGTTCAGAACTTGCAGAAATTTATTCCGATATAACTCCAGAACTTCTCGTTCTAGTAGACTCAATACAGCTCTTTACACAACAATAGAGCACAAAACAGCAGTTAAAAACTTGACAACACAACTACTAAAAATCGCCTCAAAAGACTATGCAATACAGTTCACTTTCGAAACTCTCTGAATGCTCGCTGAGAGACAGCTAACTCAGTAACTCCAGTCAACTAACTCACTCCACTCACGGCCGGCCTTATATTGGTTGGTTTGGTTGTTTTCAGATTATCTGGCGCCGTCAGCAACACGAGGGCTATAATGAGCCGAAACTTTCGTCATTAGACAACCCAACATACATTTACAAACACCCATGTCTTACACGGGACTTGAACCCGCAACCTCACGGTCTAGAAGCTAGCACGCTAACCATTATACTGTTTGATCGGCCGGCCTTATATAGGAAGGCAATACTTCGTGAATCTTCTAGGGATAGAAATTTGGAGGACTTTCCAGATCGTAGTCGAAAAGTCCTATATATCTACATAGGGACCTAAAATGTCGCCAAATGGTCGCCAAGTTTGGCGACAAAAATTAGTCGCCAAAACCATTGCCAACTTGGCTCTATCTCGCCAATTTGGCGAGATTGCCATTACCATAATGTTAAATGGCCTTCTCTTTGTAAAACTTGTTTTCAAGCATTAAGACGCACATTGTAGGAAAGTGAACTCTTGCACTGCCTTATGCGAAATGTACATAAATTTTCCTATTTACATAACCAATACTACGGAATATTTACAAATATACAGAAATTCGTAACAATACTTTCCTAAGAATTTACCTACCACTCTTCTAATATTCTGATAGTAAGTAACTATACATTTACTTTAATTAGTTACTTAAAAACTTATTCTATGGTTGAGAGCCCCTAATAATCCGAAACCTTTTACTCGGATTATCATCTGAAAGCTGATTAAAGCGCAACTATAAATCAGTTGTCGGAAAGAGGGCTGCACTGTTATTACCATAAAAGCATTGTAATCTCTTCATCCTGAATATTAATTTAGAACGGAAAGATTAAAGGTCTATTAATATTGTGAGGCAGTCAATTTATGCGAAAGTGTTAAAATTCGTATCTGCCTCGAAATCCGACGCCTGGTTCATTTTACGAGAAAGGATCTCCTGGGACCGCCCTATAACTACAAGAGTCTCCAAAAGATTTATTGATACAGTATATTATTTAGGAAATATTAAAAGGGAGGTTGTTTGTAGGTTTCCAATTATATCGATCTTAATTGCATGGGTCTTTGCATGAAATTAAGTTTTTGAGTCCTGTTGAAGGATTGGAAGTCTCAGTACGGAGCTTTACATTGCACTCTGTTTAAAAAAGAGTAATAGACTGAGAGGCGACTGCAATTTTTGGACCCCATCGAACATCATTCTGAATTTTGTATAGAAATTGGAGAAAAGTGAGTAGATTACGAATCCACTGGTCTGCCGTGGCAAAAATGGCCGAAACTAGTCAAAAGTCGACTTTTAATAAGTTGAACTAAATCCAATTGCCAAATGGGCCATAACTTGCCAAATAATGAGCATTTTTTTTTATTTGGTAACCCTCACTCTTTAATTTTCAATTAAGAAGGTTGCAGACGATTGAGATATCTGGCGACGGTCTACTTGCATCCATTAAAAAGGAGCCAAGTTGGCAATAAACATTACGTCACTGATGACGTAACTAATGTCGCCAATTTGGCTTACTTTTAAAAGATACAAGTTTTCCGAGCCAGAGATCAAAATCGTTTGCGCTTTTTCTCATTGAAAATCAAATGCAGTGGGTTACCAGACGAAAAAGTTTGTTCTCTTTTTGGCAAGCTATGACACATTTGGCAATAGGATTTTAGTTCAACTCATTCCAAGTCGATTTTTGATCAGTTTCGGCCATTTTCGCCACGGCAGACCGGTGGATTCCTAATCTACTCACTTTTCTCCAATTTCTATAAAAATTTCAGAATGACGTTCGATGGGGTCCAAAAATTGCAGTCGCCTCTCGGACTATAAACATGGCAGTGTTTTTGAGATATAGTCTCGTGTATGTTGTCTCGCTAGCTGGTGAGAGTTTTCTAGTGTTTTTGTAGAATTAGAGACTCAAATACAGAGTAGTTTCCACTCCGTAGTCCTCAGAGAAGGCACTGCTTAAAAAACGGATTAATGTCGGTAGATCAGTTATTGTGAATTTCAATGCATTTAAATTATTCCCTTTAAACACATTTAAATATGTTAACATATCTATAACTTTTGTTAGCGTTCGTATACGAAACGCTTTGTAAATAGAGCCTCACATGATTCCTGTAATTCTTATTTAGTATCAGTAAAGTAATTATATAAAAACAATGTACACTTTTTTCACGACAGGATTATTTATAAGAAATTACACACTATCTATGTCTTTATCAAGACTAAACTGTACACATTCACGTATTTTTTTTTAATTGCAAGTAGATTAATTTTCATAAAACGAGATTTTCTAAAATCAAAATAATAGAAATTTGTAATCGTATTACAAAATAGAATTAATTATTAAAATAATAATAATAATATTTTAATAGGAGTGAATTCAAATAATTTTTAAATTATAATTCGTAAAGTATAAATGCCGAATTATTTCACTGAGAATTAAAATAACGTTCATATGATCGAATGTTCACAACATTTTAATAATTTGGTGTTTAAATAATTGGTGCTTAACTTGGTGTTTAAATAATCGATTGTTGCTCACTCGATGTTAAAGTAATCGTTTATTGTTAACTTGGTGTTTAAATGAACGCTTATTACGTTATTAACTGGTGTTTAAATGAACGTTTATTGCTTAATAGGTGTTTAAATAATCGTCTGCTGCTAACTTGGTGTTTAAATAAACGCTTGTTGTTAACTTAGTGCTTAAATATTCGTTTGTTGTTAGCTAGATGTTTAAATAATTTATTTTCATTTACTAGTTATTTTCTGTCGTGCCATTTAATAGTTTTTTTTTTTTTTAAAGCATATTTATTTTTGTCCATTTTTGTAAAAAGACAATTAGTTGATAAAATGCTTCATATCCAATACCTTTTTTAAAAAAAATACTCTTTCATTCACAAAACAATGTTACAACAACTTCGTTTTTGTTATCGTTTCATTTTCCTTCGCATCGGTTTATTTTTTAGTTTCCCAGAAACGACAATAATAGAAGAAAATAACATTAGATAAAAAAAAAAAATGTCAAAAAAGAATTTTTCCAAAGTACCCGGAAAATAAACGTTTTTCGGTTGTTCACAGTCTTTAGATTCTCAATGCCAACGCGTTGCGGTTTAGGGCTTCGACTGGAAAACCAACGGCTGCCACTGACAACTTTTCTGGGGAGGGGGGGGGGGGAATACCCCTCAGCCCCCCCCCCCCCCCAATCCTTCATCAGCCTGTTGAGTCTTCCGCTTCTCATCCGACGACAATGTTTCCATAGCAACTGGATGAGGACTTTCATAATTGATTTCAGACCTCCCCCCCACCTTTTTAGGCCCCCTCCCCACTTCTTCATCTTTGCCATGTTATAGGCCGTAGCCGTATCACGTGATCGTCTCCAATGGGAAGTAAAGTGGCTTAGATCAGGAATTTGAATTTTTATCAAAGATGATGTGAAGGAACGATTGGAAATCAGTTAGAGGAAAAGTCCAAAGTCACTTTGCGAAATGACCATTTACTTCGAGAACTGACTGTCTCAGTTGACAAAAGTTCAAAGCCGATAATAAAATTTGGCTGGTCGTTTCACAAAGCGGTTGGCTCAAGGTAGAAAATATTAATCCATAAAAAAAAAAAAAAAAAAAAAAAAAAAAGGTTCTATGATATTATAAGTCCTTTATTGTCAACTTTTATTAGCAAATAGCTGTATACCCGCTATGAAATTTTATCATGTGCAATATATATTTAGCTGTGAGACCTCGTGTTGAGGAAATCAGTCATTGGTGTATAGGTTCCAGTTTTTGGTGCTTCGCTTGCAGAAAGATTCATCGCTATGCAAAATCGAGATCTCTTCGCTTGCTGAAAAGTTCATTGACACATAAGCACAAGCTTACTTCACTCGTTAAGGGGACATGGGACACTGAAATCACCAAAAATGATGTTTTTTGTTTTCATTCTATAAAAATTGCTTATGCCACTAGCTTTAATTTCGCGTTTGAATTTTTGAAATCCGATGATTTTAAGTGGTAAAATCTTTATTTTAACTAACTATTTTAACGCATCGCACACTTGTTGGCAAAGGTTAAAAATGCGTTTTTCTCAGCTTCGCTTTTTCCCATTTTACTTATGTTCGAAAAGCTCCTTGCGATTCATTTTTTGATAAATCCACCTAATTTTTTTGTATTAATAATTTTTAATGTACTATAAAGAAATTTACACATGCTTTTTTATGTCCCATAATTTTTTATATTTTTTTTCATGTTGGGAATTTGAAGTATGTGCATTTTTTAATGAGAAATCACTGGCGCCAAGTTTGAAATTTTATTTCTGTTCAACTATTACACCTAAAGATAAAAGCATGTTTGAAAATGTTTATAATATATTGATAAACAACTTCAAATTTTTCTTTCATGTTCGTCAAAATATTGTGTCGCGAGGAGCATTTTGAAAAAAATTAAAATTTCGTGTTATTTTAATGCATTTTTCTCAATAATTTATTATCTATTTTATATTATCTGCTCAAATTGTGTTGTTTTGTTTAAAGTCACATCTTCTATGTTTATGCCAAATTTTATTTAATTCTTGGCAAAACTAAAGAATTTTGGCAAAAGTGTCCTATGTCCCCATAAAATGTTCATTGCTATGCAAGCATGGACTCCCTTCGCTCGCTGAAAGGTTCTTTGCTGGGTAAGCGTAAGCTCGCTTCACCAATTAAAAACTAATTGCTAATTAAAGCCTTAATATTAAAAGCCCCCTTGTCGAGAAACAAAACATTCCCCGCTAATACAATTATACAACACCCCATTAAGAATATTTTAACACGTGTTTGTGAAAGCAAAATTAGAAGGCCAAAACTACTTATGTTGAAGCTTTCGGAGCTCTAGGCCTATTGAGAGGTCGCTTTTTGTGAGAATATTAGTTAAAAAAAAATTAAATAAAAGACAGATTAAAATTTTAAAATTCATTTTGTCAAAAGTTCAATTAGAAGGCCAAAACTACTTATGTTGAAAATTTCAAAAGTGTAGCCCGATTAGAAATCGTTTTGTAAAATATTTGTTCATTAATCACAAAAATTAATTAAGAAAAACAACAACAAACAAAATATTAAAATTCTGTTTTTCGGAAGTCCAATTAGAAGGCTACATCTACTTGTGTTGAAAATTTCAGAGCTGTAGCCCTATTAGAAATCGTTTTGTAAAATATTTATTAATTAATTAAAAAACTTAATTAAAAAAAAAAAAAAGAATACAATTTTCAAAAACTACTGAGTTAAATTTTTTTTTGCAAATTTTAAAAGTAACCACAGATATTTGGATTCTGTTTGTGACATGTTCGATATGTTTGCCATTAATGGCTATGATCTATGGCATAACAACATTCGGTAAAATCGAAGAATAGAAACCAGTTCTCTCGAACTTTTGAATCAAATTTTTTATTGGACTGGTTGTGATCAGCTTGTACTCGGTCCGAATGCACTTTGTCGCAATCGAATTGTTATTAATTAAATAGTATTCAAATTTGGTGTACGGGTTGGTGATGGCACAGAGACCTACCATAAAGGTTTTCGTCAAAATCACACATGCGCATAAGGTAGCTGCCATTGAAAAAATCATGTTTTTCAGTAATTGCTGAAAAACGGCTCTAACGATTTTGTCCAAAATCGCTGAGGTAATGCTTCTTAATATGTTCTAAGCAGTCCCATTTCTGAAATACCCTTAAAAATGCTTTAATGGCGTAAAAAGTTGAAAAACGAATGCCTTTAACACAGAGCTCTATTTATTTGAGCATACCTCATCAACGATCATTTTTTCTCCTCTCCTCAGCTTCACTTAAAAGAAAGGATAATATAAGAATTATTGAAATGTATATCGCTAAAATCATCTATTTGGCAAAGTGTTTTTTTCTTTCTTCTTTTTTTAAATTTTTTTTTTTTAAATTTTGTTTTTATTATTATTTAAGACCCATACAAGAATTATGCTAAAAAATATCACCAAACTGTACATTTTTTTTCTAAATGAATGATGAAAATATAACTTAAAGAAAGGATACACTATAATACTGATAATGATGCTGTTCTGATATAATACTGATACTGATAAACTACAATACTGATACTGACACTATAATACTGACAAGGATTATAGTAAAAAATATCACCAAACTGGCCATTTTTTTCTAAATGAATGATGAAAATATAACTTAAAGAAAGGATACACTATAATATTGATAATGATGCTGTTCTGATATAATACTGATACTGATAAACTACAATACTGATACTGACACTATAATACTGACAAGGATTATAGTAAAAAATATCACCAAACTGGCCATTTTTTTCTAAATGAATGATGAAAATATAACTTAAAGAAAGGATACACTATAATATTGATAATGATGCTGTTCTGATATAATACTGATACTGATAAACTACAATACTGATACTGACACTATAATACTGACAAGGATTATAGTAAAAAATATCACCAAACTGGCCATTTTTTTCTAAATGAATGATGAAAATATAACTTAAAGAAAGGATACACTATAATATTGATAATGATGCTGTTCTGATATAATACTGATACTGATAAACTACAATACTGATACTGACACTATAATACTGACAAGGATTATAGTAAAAAATATCACCAAACTGGCCATTTTTTTCTAAATGAATGATGAAAATATAACTTAAAGAAAGGATACACTATAATATTGATAATGATGCTGTTCTGATATAATACTGATACTGATAAACTACAATACTGATACTGACACTATAATACTGACAAGGATTATAGTAAAAAATATCACCAAACTGGCCATTTTTTTCTAAATGAATGATGAAAATATAACTTAAAGAAAGGATACACTATAATATTGATAATGATGCTGTTCTGATATAATACTGATACTGATAAACTACAATACTGATACTGACACTATAATACTGACAAGGATTATAGTAAAAAATATCACCAAACTGGCCATTTTTTTCTAAATGAATGATGAAAATATAACTTAAAGAAAGGATACACTATAATATTGATAATGATGCTGTTCTGATATAATACTGATACTGATAAACTACAATACTGATACTGACACTATAATACTGACAAGGATTATAGTAAAAAATATCACCAAACTGGCCATTTTTTTCTAAATGAATGATGAAAATATAACTTAAAGAAAGGATACACTATAATATTGATAATGATGCTGTTCTGATATAATACTGATACTGATAAACTACAATACTGATACTGACACTATAATACTGACAAGGATTATAGTAAAAAATATCACCAAACTGGCCATTTTTTTCTAAATGAATGATGAAAATATAACTTAAAGAAAGGATACACTATAATATTGATAATGATGCTGTTCTGATATAATACTGATACTGATAAACTACAATACTGATACTGACACTATAATACTGACAAGGATTATAGTAAAAAATATCACCAAACTGGCCATTTTTTTCTAAATGAATGATGAAAATATAACTTAAAGAAAGGATACACTATAATATTGATAATGATGCTGTTCTGATATAATACTGATACTGATAAACTACAATACTGATACTGACACTATAATACTGACAAGGATTATAGTAAAAAATATCACCAAACTGGCCATTTTTTTCTAAATGAATGATGAAAATATAACTTAAAGAAAGGATACACTATAATATTGATAATGATGCTGTTCTGATATAATACTGATACTGATAAACTACAATACTGATACTGACACTATAATACTGACAAGGATTATAGTAAAAAATATCACCAAACTGGCCATTTTTTTCTAAATGAATGATGAAAATATAACTTAAAGAAAGGATACACTATAATATTGATAATGATGCTGTTCTGATATAATACTGATACTGATAAACTACAATACTGATACTGACACTATAATACTGACAAGGATTATAGTAAAAAATATCACCAAACTGGCCATTTTTTTCTAAATGAATGATGAAAATATAACTTAAAGAAAGGATACACTATAATATTGATAATGATGCTGTTCTGATATAATACTGATACTGATAAACTACAATACTGATACTGACACTATAATACTGACAAGGATTATAGTAAAAAATATCACCAAACTGGCCATTTTTTTCTAAATGAATGATGAAAATATAACTTAAAGAAAGGATACACTATAATATTGATAATGATGCTGTTCTGATATAATACTGATACTGATAAACTACAATACTGATACTGACACTATAATACTGACAAGGATTATAGTAAAAAATATCACCAAACTGGCCATTTTTTTCTAAATGAATGATGAAAATATAACTTAAAGAAAGGATACACTATAATATTGATAATGATGCTGTTCTGATATAATACTGATACTGATAAACTACAATACTGATACTGACACTATAATACTGACAAGGATTATAGTAAAAAATATCACCAAACTGGCCATTTTTTTCTAAATGAATGATGAAAATATAACTTAAAGAAAGGATACACTATAATATTGATAATGATGCTGTTCTGATATAATACTGATACTGATAAACTACAATACTGATACTGACACTATAATACTGACAAGGATTATAGTAAAAAATATCACCAAACTGGCCATTTTTTTCTAAATGAATGATGAAAATATAACTTAAAGAAAGGATACACTATAATATTGATAATGATGCTGTTCTGATATAATACTGATACTGATAAACTACAATACTGATACTGACACTATAATACTGACAAGGATTATAGTAAAAAATATCACCAAACTGGCCATTTTTTTCTAAATGAATGATGAAAATATAACTTAAAGAAAGGATACACTATAATATTGATAATGATGCTGTTCTGATATAATACTGATACTGATAAACTACAATACTGATACTGACACTATAATACTGACAAGGATTATAGTAAAAAATATCGCTAAACTGGCCATTTTTTCTAAATGAATGATGAAAATATAAAAACGGTAAATGACACAAATTGATATCAGTATTATAGTGTACTTGAAAGTTGTGTGATGTTCCACACCTCTAGTTTCCTATCATATATCCGCAGCATGGGAAGGTTATAGTAATGAAATACAGTCAAATTGTTCGTGGTTGAATTTGATTTGGTATCTGGATCTAAAATATGGCGACAGAAACGTGTGTAAAATCAGTATTTTAGTGACTGTCCCATGCACTTAATGGAATGCATTGAATTGTATTGCACAGGCCGAAGGACTTACTCTGGAGGGTTAAGATGCTAATCATTGTCATCAACAACGAGTCTATTAGTCAAGTTTATACTCAATTACATGACTGCAAGTGAGTTAGTTGGACCTCCGAAGATTTTCACACCATAACCAAATACAAACAAAATCAAAGTTAATATAAAGAATTAAAAAGACAGGCTAAATAATTTTTCCATTTCTAGTTATTCATTTTATTCTTTATTTTTGAAATGAATAATAATTATAATTCCGATAATTGTTCTATATTATTTTTAGAAATTTTTAATATATTTTGAGATTTTTTTTTTTTGTCCAAAATAATTTGGTCATGTTATGACGTTGTCAACCCTTCAGCATGCGTTGTTCCAAAACTTGATATTTTAACCAGAGTCTTAAAGATCTCTCCTCATTGGCTTGATTAGATTTGGCATTAAGTATCCGGAAGCTGAAGCAATATTAAGGTTTTTAAACTCGTTTAACAGCAATTACAATAAAAAATATGAATATTTGATATGAGTCCTGAATTGTTCAGGAGTAATGAAAATAATATAAATATTTGAGAGTTTTTCAATAACAAGTAAACATATAATAAATATTATCTATAATCATTGTTTCAGTTCATATCAGAAATATTAATGAACAGAGGAAATAACATTTCGCTGTTTAAAATCATTTTAATGTATCATGCACCACTTTGCTGTTTATCAACTTTTTCCTTTTTCCCCCGAGTGAAGAATTTGCTTCTAGTTTTATGTTTAACAGATAGATGGCGCTGTTAACCTGTTGCTAGGAGCTCGAGTTTTACCGGAGCAGATAGTGAACAAAGGCAGCGATTTGCGGGATGAAGGGGGAAATTGAATTCGAATGAAAATTTATCGAAAGGGAAAAAATATTTTTCTGAGATTTTCTTCGGGAATGAATTGGTTCATGAAGTTTTGGAAATGAATTGGAACATAAGTTTTTGAAATGAATAGAAGTAGTTTAAGTTTTGAATGGGAATTGTGTATTTGGAAATGTGTAACAACTGTGAAGGTTCTGGAATTCACTTTCACGAGATAATAATTATGCGCAACTTAAAATCTCAAAAAAATATTTCTATTCAAAAAACACCTTTCAATGATGTACAGGAGAAGAATTGAACCTGTAAATAGAATGGATTTGGTAAAGTTTTGTTAGATGCATTCTCCAATGCAAGTTTTGTATAGTTTATACAGGAAAAAACTATTCAATGATGTATTTTATTTGTTGATACAGACATTACTATTTTCAGAAAGCAACAGTAGCTATGCATGTATGATTTTACTTTCAATTACATATCTGTATATATAGGGTAATGAAACTATAGCATTCGATCAAAAAAAAAAAAAAAAAAAAAAAAAAAAAAAATTCAATATTTTTTTTTTGTTTTTTTTTGTTGCATTTCTCTACGTTTTGGAACATCTTGATTTCAAAAAAGTGATCTAGAAAAAACGTCCGTCTGTGTGTCTGTAGTCAGCATAACTCCCTAACAAATTGACCTACAATGTTCAAATTTGGGATGAGGGTTAGTGGTGATCATGGGACCTACCATTTGGGTTTTCGTCAAAATCGCGCATGAGCATAAGGTAGCTGCCATTGAAAAAATCATGTTTTTCAATTATCTAAAAATGGCTCTAACGATTTTGATAAAAATCGCTGTGGTAATGCAGCTTAAGGTGTTCTAAACATCCCCATCTCCAAACTTCCCGTAAAAATGTTTTAATGGCGTAAAAATTTGAAAAACGAATACTTTCAAGTCCTCTTTCCTTCAGCATACCTCATCAACGATCGTTTTTCCTTCTCCCCTCAGCTTCGCTTATAATAAAGGATAATATAAGGATTATCTAAAATGGTATCGCCCAAAATTCGCCATTTTGCCGGAGTTTTTTTTTTTTTTTTTTAGAACCATACAAGAATTATTGCCAAAAATATCGCCAAAACTGGCCTTTTCTTCTAAATTAATGATGAAAATATACAAACGGTAAATGACACAAATCAAAGTTAGTATTATAGTGTAATTGAAAGCTTGTGAGATGCTCCACACCTCTAGTGTTTTTAAAGAAAAACTACAACTTCTTATTTTGCTTATCTTGTCTGTTTTTCATTTTTTTGGGCACTATGGTCTAGACTATACTAAACTTCAACTTAACTAGGCATCACTTAGACGGTAGATCGCCACAGTGCTCATAGGTATTTAATCCATTTTGGCGGAGTGAAAGCATAATGCTCGCCAAACCACAACCCTGTAGAGAACAAAAGGCTATAAGGTTTGGTGAGAATTATGTCTTCACTCCGCCAAAATGGATTAAATACCTATGAGCAGTATGACGATCTATCGTCTAGTGATGTCAAGTTAAGTTGGAGTTTAGTAAAGACTACTTTTTTGAACTTTGTACGTTTCTTAACGAGTGAAAATGCAGCAATAATATTAATAATAATAATAATAATAATAATAATAATAATAATAATAATAATAAAAATAATAATAATAATAATAACAACAACAATAACAATAATAATAACACTAATAATAACAATAATAATAACATCAATAATAACAACAACGACAACAATAATAATAATAATAATAATAATAATAATAATAATAATAATAATAATAATAATAATAATAATAATAATAATAACAACAATAACAATAATAATAACACTAATAATAACACTAATAATAACAATAATAATAACATCAATAATAACAACAACGACAGCAACAATAATAATAATAATAATAATAATAATAATAATAATAATAATAATAATAATAATAATAATAATAATAATAACAACAATAACAATAACACTAATAATAACAATAATAATAACGTCAATAATAACAACAACGACAACAATAATAATAATAATAATAATAATAATAATAATAATAATAATAATAATAATAATAATAATAATAATAATAATAATAATAATAATAATAATAATAATAATAATAATAATAATAAAATAATAATAAATTTAAAAAAAAAAGTAGATTACCGAAATCAATACTCAATAAAAATATATCAATACTAAATAATAATAATAATATAATAATAATAATAACTTAAAAAAAAAAAGTAGATTACCGAAATCAATACTTTCATTACCATACGTTACAAACACTAGCTGTGCGGCCGCGCTGCTGGGGACCCGTTGAAAGACATAGAAGTTTATATTTAAGAAGTGGAACATATGTAGTATACAGCATTTGGCGATTTCTTCCATTTAACCAATCAGAAGAGTCGCAAAAATCTAAAACACGGTAACTAAAAGAAAATTAAAATATAAAGAATAATAAAATATAATAATTATCAGTTGGCGTCGAGCCTAAATGTTTACACGTATATATGACGCGTAATGTAACGCCAATCCTAAATATAAGAATTATAAATTATTTGAAGGTTGTTTGAATTAGTTATGAAGGAAATTTTGCGGTTTTTAACTGGTACCCGGCTAACGGAATTGTACCAAATTAAGTTAAAATATAAATCATAATAAAATAAAATGAAAATATAACTGAAAACAGTTGCCAGAAACCGTATAAAAAAACACCAATTAAAATCACGCAAAAGAAATGTTTTATACTACATCATAGTTATTTATGCAAATAGTGGAGAAAGTAATACTTTTTCAAACGAGTTAATTTGCTTATTTGATGAGTGTTGCATACAATATTTTTTATAATTGCATGCAAAAAATATTTTTAATGCATATATTTATTAATGTTGGCAACTCCAGTCAATGAATTTCTTCTGAAAATATGTCATTATGATACAAAGACTAAATATTTGAGCAAGAGGCGTGCGAGAAATTAGTTTTTCATACTAGTGCGAAAAAGTAACTTTCCCGCTCGCAAAAAAGTTCTACTTTCGCCACGATTTTTGATTCAAAATAATTGAAAAAAAGTTTAATATTTTGCACGCTGTTATAAAAAAAGTTATTCTTCACAATTTTTTTTAGTACACAGTTAAAAAAGTCTTATGCCTTTTTCATAATCAGGACCAAAATAAAGCACCAAAAAACAAAATCGCCAATGAAATATTACGCTTCTGGTGTAAATTGTAAAACAGTCTGGTGTAAATAGTAAAATATGTATAATACAAAAAATACATTCAAATATAAATGAAATGAAATGGAACTTGAAACACAGGACAAAAACACTATACAAATAAAAACAATCAAAAGAAGAGATTTTGATATTCTGGGCTAAATAATAAAGGAAATGAATAAATATTTACCTGGAAGTAAAAAGAAAAAATTAACAAACGTCGAAATGATTCGAAAGTTTTCGGGGAATTTCAATAATCTTAGCCATTATGTTTACATTCAGCATTCGTGCTATTACACTTTAAAATCACGCATGCGCAAAACTTGTTTACGGTATTGTCAACTTGATTACTGTATCGATTGTGAGCTAAGAGTTTAAAGCTGTATTTCCCTATTGGAAAAAAAAAAATTCCGGTATAAAAAAAATATACCGCCTTATGAAACACCGGTTCCGGTATGATACTGGATCCGGTATGATACCGGTTCCAGTGTTATACTGGAACCAGTATTATACCAGATCCAGTATGATACCGGAACCTCTGTTTCATAAGGCGGTATATATTTTTTTATACCGGAAAGAATTCTGGTACAATGCCGGTTTCAGTAAAAGATATCGGTCCTAGTGTGAAACAGGTACCAGTTTCATACTGGAACCAGTATAATACTTGAACATTGATTACAGAATTGATATTTATGCAGCACAGGATTTATCATAGCAACACAATTGCATCAATCAATTACAAGTGTAAAACATCAAATGAAAGACTAAGAAAGTTAATTTATTAATAACTAGCCGAGTGGACAGTATAATTATATAGTTTCATACGCAATATCTTTTTTTTGTGAACACCCTTAATTGTGAACATCTCCACTACTAGCTAACAAAAAAGGATACCCTAACTATCCAAAAACATAAAAAAAAAAATTAAATAAAAATAAATAAATAACTTAATAAATAACTTAATAAATAAATAAATAAATAAATAAATAAATAAATAAATAAATAAATAAATAAATAAATAAATAAATAAATAAATAAATAAATAAATAAATAAATAAATAAATAAATAAATAAATAAATAAATAAATAAATAAATAAATAAATAAATAAATAAATAAATAAATAAATAAATAAACAACCTCACACACTAAAAAATACAAATGACCTCTCAAATAATCCAGTCCCAATAACACAAAACAAGCACAGCCAGCAATCGCACTTCCCCAATCGGATCACTTCCAATTACTATCAGTTTCCAGTACACCCCACAACAAACAAACCCCCGCAAACAAATCGGGGCCAAAAACACGCCAATCCAATCACATAAAACTTCACCACCTCCTCCAAATCTGTTCACTACACCCTCTATTCAACCCTACCATCACGTCAAAAAATAACACCCTCCCCCCCCCCCCTTTTTCGAATATACCCGGGCAAAAACCCTATTTTTTATTTACATCCACAGAGTATTCCGCTCTTTTTCCCGACATGCCTACACGCAGGACTTTTACTGATAAATTAAAAATTCAGGCGATCGGGCCCCGGGACCTATGGGCCCCTGTGGAATGATTAGAAGATCTTAGCATCTATCATTTCACACCCTGGGCCTACACTAGGGAGCTTAGATTAAAGTACTTTTGGGGCTTTTTTTGTTTGTTTGTTGTAAGAGATGCGGTCGATAAAAAATTGGGCTTCGTTAATGTTTTATGTTATTTAGGAGAAGTAGTGGAACAACGTAAAGTTTTGTTTTTATTTGTCTTTAAGAAAGTAGTTGGTAATAATATATAGCTTGCTATAAAAAGCATATTTTTATAGGCTTCATAATTTGTCGGTGTTTTTTTTTTAATAAATGATAAATAAATGTTCCCGAGAGGATTTATTTCGTACAGAATTTACTAGGGAAGTTATCGTTTTTTTGGAGGAAACGAAATTGATTGAAGTTTTCGAAATGTATGTCGATATATTTTGTTGTTGTTGATGGAATTTGATATTAATTACTGCTGAATATAAAGTTTTAAAATCGGCTTCTTTTGGCCATTAATTTTTTAGGTACTGTATATGGAAATTTTATTTAAAAGAGCTCACTTGATATTTTCATCAAGAATATATATATTCTTTACTGATCTAGTTTTTCCACAAATTGGCATTGGTAAATTTTACTATAAAGATTCCTTATCATTATCAAATAAAATGTGTTAGGCACCTAGGTTCAGAAACTTAGAAGTATTGTTGAAAAAAAAAAATTCTATACAAAATGGGAAATTATTTTTGGATCATTGAACTAAGTGTATCAAAGGCCGCGTAGACCAGTCGGGAGAGTATAGTTCTCGCAACTAGTAGGTTGCGAGTTCGGGCCTGGGACCGACTAAAGACCGCCGTGTTCGCTAATGGTGACTGGAGCACGTTAAATCAGTCATGGTCGCAAAGTCCTCCAAGTTCCCATACAAATCAATACCTCTGGGGGTGGCAAAGCCAAGTCTTCCGGTGGAATCTTCTGCTTGGTATTGCCTCTAAATTAAGAAGTTCCACATACGGTCGGTAGTGCTGCCATCTACCGGGTAGCTACCGAAAGAGGTAGAAATGAACTCTTCGGTGGCTATAGGTAGACTTTCACACTCCTAATTGTGAGTGTGCTCTTACATCCTGTGCAGTACTGCCCACTACCGATCTGTACGGGATATGGGGTTGGTACAAAATGCTTAAGCAGAGGTGCCTTAGTCCCCATCGTCCTTGAGAAGAAGAAGAATTGTATCAAGAACAATTAAATTTGGTTTGAAATTAAGTCATCAATAACTCATACTTCTTCCCCACATGGATTACCATTTGAATTTGTTGTTAACCATTGCTGTAAAACAGTTTTATAAAGTAATAATAACGTCTATTTTCAAAATTATATTTTTAAAAATTTGTTCAATAATTTTTCACGTGCAATTTAATTTTGCTTTAAGGGTATTTAATGGATCATATTTTAAAATACAGTCAAACCCCGTTAATGCGAAATCTCTTAGTATGAAATCTCTTGTAACGCGAAGTAAAAGCAGTTCTCAGTACTTAACTAGTTTAACACGAAATACGGTTAACGCGTACAATTTGAACGGACTCATTGACTTCGAATCGATTTGATTCGATCATTAAAAAAAATATACTAAAATGCTAATGGCATTGTATGTTCGACTGTAATTTTAAACTAAACACAATTGAATTTGTTTCGAACGAAGTAGCACAACAACGTTAAATGAAACCACTGATATCCAAGTACAACTTTCTTCTTAACTTATTCGTAAGTGGTTTCTTCTCAGTAAGCAGATGAAGTCCATTGAATTCTGACCCATAATGCTATGTTATAGGTTGCTCTTGGTTACAAATTCCTTCTAACTTGCTTAGGGGAAGATGCTTATATAGATCCCTATGGTGATTGTCAAGCCTTCTTCGGCTTTCAATCTATAACCAAAGATGCACTATCCAGAAGTTGTAGTTAGGGACATTGATATCTTCCTACAACTTTTAGATAGCTTATAAGGACTATTCTTCGCAGAAAGTACTATTTCAGCAGCAGGAGAGAAAAAAAATATATTGAAATCATTAAACGCTTGAGAATTTTTTTTTATCCCTTTTAGAAACTGATTATAGTCCGAGAGGCGACTGCTATTTTTGGACCTCATCGAACATCATTCTGAATTTTTTATAGAAATTGGAGAAAAGTGAGTAGATTACGAATCCACTGGTCTGCCATGGCAAAAATGGCCGAAACTGATCAAAAATCGACTTGGAATGAGTTGAACTAAAATCCGATTGACAAATATGTCATAACTTGCCAAACAGAGAAAAAAACTTTTTAAACTGACAACCCACTGCATTTTGATTTTCAATGAGAAAAAGCGCAAACGATTTCTGATCTCTGGCTCGGAAAACTTGTATCTTTTAAAAGTAAGCCAAATTGGCGACATCAGTAACGTCATCAGACGACTGATATTGGCAGAGATCTTCTGATAATACAGGGTGTCTATAAAATATTAGATCTATTTTGATTTTGAATAATTCATAAAATAATGAAGATATAAACAAACTTATGGCATTTATACACAGAATAACTCATATATTTTCATTTATAGAGAACGTTGCCATATAAAATTTCCCGTTTGCATATCATTTCTTTTATAAATATCGTCTGCCCGTGTTATTAATTTTAAGTTTTTCTCGTTTCTTTTGTAAATATCGTTTGCGCGCTTTATTAATTGTATGTTTTTCCCTCTTGGTCACCCAGACCACCTGATATAACGCCACTGAACTTTTTCCTTTAGGGGATTCGTAAAGGACATCGTTAACAGGAGGAAAGTAACTTAGGGGATTCGTAAAGGACATCGTTTACAGGAGGAAAGTAACTTAGGGGATTCGTAAAGGACATCGTTTACAGGAGGAAAGTAACTTAGGGGATTCGTAAAGGACATCGTTTACAGGAGGAAAGTAACTTAGGGGATTCGTAAAGGACATCGTTTACAGGAGGAAAGTAACTTAGGGGATTCGTAAAGGACATCGTTTACAGGAGGAAAGTAACTTAGGGGATTCGTAAAGGACATCGTTTACAGGAGGAAAGTAACTTAGGGGATTCGTAAAGGACATCGTTTACAGGAGGAAAGTAACTTAGGGGATTCGTAAAGGACATCGTTTACAGGAGGAAACTAACTTAGGGGATTCGTAAAGGACATCGTTTACAGGAGGAAAGTAACTTAGGGGATTCGTAAAGGACATCGTTTACAGGAGGAAAGTAACTTAGGAGGACATCGCTTAAAGGCCAGGATTACAGTCGCAATAGCTGCTGTGGGTGCTTGCCCGTACTTGGCGCGAAATTGATTACCGTTTTGATATTCTCCTTGCGATGAACGGCTCACACGTGGCAGTTCATTGACAAGGGCCATAAAACTTTTTGAGTTTATCTAACAATTAGAATTATCAATTTAAATTTATCTTCATTATTTTATGAATTATTGAACATTGAAATGTGTCCAACATTTTATAGACACACTGTATTTAGAGATCGTCCATAGTTAGTCCTTGGGATGACCTCCAAGTACATGGCGATTTTCTTGATATTGTTTAGTTCCAAATGGAGCTTTAGGTTTATGAACATGTGATTGAATGTGTATATCTAATACTATCGAATAAATAATTAATAATGAGCATTTTATTATTCTTGACTGATTTTGTCTTGACCACTGACATGATGGCACGATCCTTACAGTCGCATCTATTTCATATACAAATTATAAAATCTGATTGTTGGATTGAAAAATAAAATACACAATGTGTATTGGAAACAAAATGGTTATATTAGACTTTTTTCCAACACCACAGTTGACTTGTTGTGACCATCGATATAGATAAACAACTGGATAGACTGCTTAACGCTGGGAAAATGAAGCTGTTGCCAGATGCCGTTGGTGGGTTAAAAAATACGGATTGCCGAGGATTGAAAATAAAATTTTGGGTTGTACACAGCAGAAATGTCAATAGTAGACCTTAATTAGTAATAATGTGCAAAAAAATATATACTCTAACACTTTACAAGGTTTTTCGCATTCCCATCCAACTATAAAAGTGAACTGTGATTGGTTAATCATCCCACCAGCTTCGCAATCCCCGGCGGGTTTTTCTCTTTGCATTGACAATGGAGCAGTCTATCCAGTTGTTTATCTATATCGATGGTTGTGACACGTGGTTGGTTGTTAAACAACTATTAACTGTTGTACACTGACATGAAGCTTGAAACTCTTGAGTTGAAGGACATTACATTAATTGTAATGAAATTATTACTTGCAAAAGTTTTATACTTAGACGTAACATTGGTTAATATACTTCACAGCTAAAAGAATAAATAAAACCATCAAGGAAATGAGAAATGAAATTAGAATACTGAGAAAGCAAGCAAGGTCGACAGTCCATGGATATGATGTGATGGATATTGACCAGATGACCAGACCTCTTGAAAAGCGCTTCACTGCCTTGCCTTAGTGGAAGAGGGAGAAAGATTCGTCATTGGTTCCTATCAGAGCAGCGTCAGCCACTAGGCGGGCCGCCGGAAGTACAGAAGAGCAAAAATCAAATTTTGCGGAAATAATTTTAATTTGCCTACAATAGTATGTGTTTACTACCAAAAACCGCGTATTCCATTGAGTGGCCCGGGTCAGTAAGTCTGAAAAATTATTTTTTTCTTGACATAAAAAAATAAAATAAAAAAAAAGCAATAGTTTGAATTATTACCAATGAAGCATTCTTTCGCATTGCTTAGTTTTGTGCTTATGATACCCTAGCCCCTCGATTCCTGAACGGCACAATTCAATTTCTGCTTTACTGAATGTGATGTGCTGGATTTTGGGGTTTTAATGCATATTGGCTTCTTTTGTTTTGATGTGAAAAGAAGTATCGCGATCTCTCCAGTACAATAATGCCGTCGAAGACTAGTTTTAAACTCAAAGTAAATAGTGAAAAGTGGACCTGCCTTCATCGTCTCGTAAATAACATCGACAAAAATGGAAGGATTAGGAGGTATGGTTTAAATATCTTTATTGATTATGAGTTTATGTCAAATCACATTGTAATATTGTCACTAAAGATTAACTTCTTTTATGACTTTGATTTATGACGTAAAGAAAATTATATTTTTAATTATTAGAAACAAGAATCAAATATCAATTGTTATTTTATTAATGCAAAAAAGTTAAATTATTGTTTCAGTTTTCAAAATTGTTTTATATTGTTGAATCTTTAGTAATTATCACATTTCAAACATTGAACTTTTGTAATAAAGCAATATATTTATTGGCTTATTCGGTATAAATCTGCGGCCCGCGGAAAGTTTCAACATAAGTCATGCGGCCCGTCTCTATAAGTTAGTGGCGAACGCTGTATCAGAGGAAAGACGCATGCCTTAGAGCTGCGACATTGTATTTAGCCTACTGGCTTGAGAAATGTTAAGGCACAGGCCTAACATTTTGTAGAATTAACGAAGGAATTGTAAATAAACGTTGTCTGTTATTAGATAGAATCGAAATCCTTCATATATGACAAATCACTACTGGTGACATAGATTTTTAGTATCAAAAATATTTGTAAATTTGTATTACTTGTTTTAAGGAGTTTTGATCGCATGAAAATATATTCCATTGTAACAGAAATATCTAACTTATCTTGTGGTGAAAAAAATTGCTGTCACAAGCTTTTGCGCGTTTTACGGACCCACAAGCGATTTCTTCTCTGCAAGCAGATAAAGGCGATTGAATACTTCTCCCCATCTCTACTACGTAATAAGTTGCCCATAGTTACAAACACATTTTAACTAGTTTGGGGGAAAATCGCTATCATAGAGCTCTATGGTGATTGTTAAGCCTTTTTCAGATTCAGGTCAATAATAAAGCATATACTATCCATAAGTTGCAGTTAGAGTTTAGTGGTTTGATATCAGTGAATGAAACACAGATGAATTTTAGAATTTTGTTACATGAGTGTAAATGGCGGTTGAGTATATCTTAGTTGTTTCCAGTATTCTTGAAATAAAATAAGTTAAAATGAA
This sequence comes from Linyphia triangularis, assembly GCA_963978545.1. Lineage (NCBI taxonomy): Eukaryota > Metazoa > Arthropoda > Arachnida > Araneae > Linyphiidae > Linyphia > Linyphia triangularis. The sequence continues at coordinate 16,427,639 of OZ021725.1, forward strand.
ATTTCTAAATCTCATAGATGATTACAAAAACTTCTAACACCAGCTTCCATTACTAACTATTTAAATTTTTTTTTATGTATGTCCTAAAATATAATGATAGGGCTGTTAAGAAAGAATTAAAAATTTAAATATCGCTACAAGCTTCACTTTTCGTAATTACTCAAACTCTCTTTTTTTTTTAAACATAATCCATGTTTATCTTTTAGCTTTTCAAACACAGCGAACACTCTTTTTAAAAATCGCACTATGATATATATTACGTTGTAGAACGTCAAACAAGAACACAGTTTCCAGAAGAACACACTAAAATATTCCGAGAACGAAAAAACCCAGACACTATCCATTAAAACACACAACTTCAGAAACTTCATGGAACACTGAATTTAAAAAGCTCCAAAATGTCTGGCACATGTGAATGCATATGCACCACCAACACCCATATTTCTTCCCAATTAAATTTCAAGTCACTTGCAGCTCCGTTAATCACTCCGCGAACAAAAAATTAACTTTAATATCAAAAATGTCCTTCGGCGACATAGAATCTTTTGTAAGCCTTTTATATGCACACTGAACCAGTTGGTGGTCTGTGCTTAGATAAGACAATAAGGGGATGAAAAATAAATGAATATCCCATAATTCCTCGGAACAATTAAGAATGGAACAGCGGGAATCGTGGCCGAAGTCATGTTGCCACCATAAATTGTGAGCGGTCGGAATTTATTAGGATGGTTTTTTTTTGCGCGATTCTTTTAGAAGCTTAAGTTTCGTTTTATGCAAATATTCCATAACAGACAATGGGGCGTATATCTAGGCGCATTTTTGACTAAGATACGAGTGAAATTCTATGAAGTGCAAGAACAAGATTGTATGGCATAAAGTTTATGATTTCTGTTCTAAATTAAAATAAATTGTGTTTCGAGTGCTTTGTAAAAAATACTGTTTGGCGGAAGGTTATATGGACCTTATACAAGACGTTATTTCGAGTGGGATTTTATTGTATGGAAACGTTTGGGACATGTTTGCGATCACCTTTAACTTTATCCACTAACAAATTTGAATTTTCGCATTACGTTAGCCTTTCCTTCCCCTGCGGGTATAGCAGTTGGTTCTGACGTAGCCTTATACAAGCTCATTTGTGAATAGTATGCATATTGACATCATAGGCAAATTAGGCATTAGAAGTAAATCCACAATATTTTCATCATGCAACTTATAGACGAAATAGTATAGATTCTTAAAGCAAAGGATGAAACACAGTCTGGATGTTATTTTATAAAGTTACAAATTGTTAATTGATGACCTCGCTCAATATTTAATAGGAAATTTTGACTCGAATTGACGAGTTCTGTTTTATTTTTAGAAAATATTATTTAACTAGGAGTGGGGGACATCGTACCACTTTCAATTACATTTAATGTTGGTCACTGCATTTATATTTCTGATGGATTGGTGTAATTTATCGTTTTCAACTATAATAATAAAACAAGCTGTGTGTCTGCCTGTGGCCCTGTGGATCTATTGAAACCTAATTAAAATTGGAGTAGAGCTCGGAAATTTTCAACATAAGAACTTTTGGCCTTCTAATTTTATGTATGTCAAACAGAATGTTAAAATTTTAACTAGTTCTTTTTTTTTTTTTTTTTTTTTTTTATATAAAGTGACTTCAAATACAGATACAGCTCTGAAATTTTAAATATAAATAGTTTTAGCCTTTTGATTGGACTTTTGAAGAACAGAATGTCAAAATTTTAATTAGTTATTTTTTAATTAATTTTCTTAATTAAATTTTTTTTTTTACAAAACGACTTCTAATAGTGTTAAAGTTCTGAAATTTTCAACATAAGTAATTTTGACCTTATTGAACTATTGGAAAACAGAATTTTAAATTTGTTGTTAGTTTTTTTTAGTTCATTTTTTTTTAATTAAATAATAACTATTTTACAAAACGACTACAGCTCTAAAATTTTCAACATAAGTAGTTTAGGCCTTTTGAAAAACAGAATTTTAAATTTTTATTTAGTTCTTTTTCAATTAATCTTTTTAATTAAAAAATATTTCACAGAACGATTTCTAATAGGGCTACAGTTCTGAAATTTTCAACACAAGCAGTTTTGGTATTCTAATTGGACTATTTATAAAAAGAATGTTAAAATTTTTAATTTGATTTTTGATTAATTTTTTCAATTAATATTTTCACAAAAAGCGACTTCTAATAGGCCTAGAGCTCTGAAAGTTTCAACATAAGTAATTTTGGCCTTTTAATTTTGCTTTCCACAAACACGTATTAAAATAATCTTAAAGGGGTGTTGTATTATTGTATTAACGGGGTGTATTTTTTATTTTTTGTGTCTCGACTGTGGAGAGGTTTCTAATATTAAAGCTTTACCTAGCAATTATAGATTTTAGTGAGTGAAGCGAGCTTATGCTTAAGCAACAATGAACCTTTCAGCGAGAGAAGCTAGCCTATTCTTGCATAGTAATGAACCTTTCAACGAGTGAAGTAAGCCTGTACTTATGTGTCAATGAACTTTTCAGCGAACGAAGCGAGCTCGATTTTGCGTAGCTATTAACCTTCCTGTGAGCAAAGCGCCAAAAACTGGGACCTATACACCAATGACGGATTTTCGCAACGCGTGGCCTCATAGTTACCTAAAATATTGCACATGTTAAAATTTCGTAGCCAACCATCAATGACTGTATTCAGCTAGTATTTTCATAATTAAAAAAAAAATTGGCTGTATTGGCGACATTTTTGTTAATAATTAGTATATTGGAAAAAAAAAATGACGAATTTGGCGATATGCTTTTCGATAAATATTACATTATACTTTCTTGCAAGTGAAACGGAGTAGAAACAGTCATTGATGAGCGATGCTCAAGAAAAGAGAGTTCTGCGTTAAAGTAATTCATTTTTTCTTTTTTCTTTTACGCCTTTATCTCATTTCTACGGAAATTTCGGTGGTGGGGATGTTTGGAACACCTTCAAAGGCATTAATTACCACAACGAACAACGATTTTGGTCAAAATCATGAGAGCTGTTTTTTGGCAATTGCCGAAAAACAAATTTTTCAATGGCATCTACCTTATGCGCATGCGCTACTTTGCCAAAAACCTTATAAGAGGTCCCATGGCCACTACTTGCTTGTACACAAAATCATCAATCCATTTGGGACTTATAGGCAGGCATATACACACACTTACACATTTCCCCCCCCCTAGACCACTTATTTAAAAGCGGGATGTTCCAAAACGTGCAGAAATGCAAAAATAAAAAAAAAAATCGATTTTCTTTTGTTAACATATGGATAATTGAAAGTAAAAAGAAGTAATTTACTTATCTTTTGCCAAAGGAGTTCCAAGAACAATTCAAACTATTTTGAGTGTCATCAAACTACTTGAGTATCATTTAGCTACATTAAGAACCTTAGGGATTTTTGTTAAAATTTCTTATTCACCGCAAGACTAAGCACATATTTTTACTTTCAATTACCCATAAGTATATATACATAGGGTAATGAAAGTATTGCATTCAGTCAAAAAAAAAAAAAAATAGATCGATTTTTTTGCATTTCTCCACTTTTTGGAACATCCTGATTTCAAAAATGGGAACTAGAAAAATCTCTTTCCGTGTGTATATTAGGGTGGTTCGAAAAAAAAAAAAAAAATTATTTTTGAAACGCATGAGGTGAAAAAAGTTGATACACTTCTTGATAAGAAAAACTGTAAAAAAAATAAAAATAAAAAAAATAATATCTTCCGATCGTGCATTCACCTCAAAGTTTGAAGAAAATGCAAAAAATAACTATTATTCCTAAATTTTTTTATAATTCTAAACGTTATATATTTGAAAGGCAATAGTTTGCAATGTATAGTGAAAGGGTGGTATAACACAGGGAAACACTATTTCATGCATTTTTAAAACGTATATTAATAATTAAAAATATTCAAAAATACATTTTTTTATTAAAAAAATTATTTTTCTATAAAATGGATACTAACGTTACTTTTTACATATTTTTGTCAAAATTGTTTTATTTACTTCAAGCATTCACTTCAAAGTTTGGAATAAATACAAAAAACACCCTTTTTCAATCAATTTGTAGAATACGCTAATCACTAAATTATCGAGGTACATTAGTTTGTATTGTTTGGAATAAAATAGATAGAACATGGAAAAAAAATCAAATTAGTAATTATTTAATAATAATTATTCGCGTATAACCTTTGAAACATTGATAAAAATTGTGTTTTGGTGGGTTTTAATCTGGGTGGTCTTCCTCATGGTGCCTTCTCTTCCTTCGAAGCTCATAAACTTACTTAGATCAATACGCATCCTAACTTAGTCATTGGATCATAACGCACGTGGCTCTGATTGGGTCAGCCATGAATACTGGCTGGAAATAATCTGACAGACCGAATTGTACGCTGGGAGACCACTACATTGGGATATATGCCTTCTATACTCCAATGAACTACAATTCAGACACATATTTAAACCTCGTAGATAGTACTACAACTGGACAACATCTTTCAGTGAGATAAAAAAAAATTGAAGAACCTTGAAAAATTTCCCCTGACTGATTTTTTACTTGTTGAATGTTTAATTCCTCAACTTGAGATGAAAGTACTGAACACAACTCAGTTATATCTTCTTGATATTATTACATTAAAACAATTAGTTTTCTGAAGGACCTAAGAACATATATGTGGCGATTCGATTGTCTCGATACCTCCCTGAATATTTACTGCAAGTTTTAAACTCAGTTATTGGACGAAATGCTTCCTTCCCTCACTCAAAAAATTTGATTTCGGCAATGATTTTGTACGCAAGGAGAGATGTAAGAGAACTGAGGCATCAGGTTCTGAAATCGCGAGAACTTTCCTAGAGAAAGACTATCAGGCATTTCAAGACAACTAAACTTAACTTTATTGTAGGTATCCTGACTGCATTGAGTGGGCATGGTTAATTGGAATGCTCGTAATAGGACCCCTCCTTTGTTAAGAGAAACAAATGGACAATAGTTAGTAAAGACTGGTGCATCCGAGGTAACACAGCTGTATTGGTGGAAACAGGGAGAGACTATAAGATTGACTAGTCTGACCGAGCATAATTCCAAAATACACGATTTTTTAACAAACAAGTAAAAACCACCATATAGTTTTGTTTCTCATAAATACAATATCCCAAGTTTAAAACTGTACATCGGAGTATCAAAACCTCTTCTATATTTTATCCAGAATTGGGCGAGATTGGCTAATATTGTTTCCAACGACCGATTCACATCGTTTCACATCGGGATTGGCCTATGTCTGGGGAAATTGGTCAGCGTATCTATGTTACTATAGACCATTGAAATCAGACTTCAACTCGTTTCCTTGTCACTCACAAGCTGTGGAACGCTAATGTAGAGAGATAAGACAAAAGTAGGTGGCGCTGACGCAAAAGACGTTAGGACAGCACTTTTTTTTAAAGATCCATAATGCCCGACTTTTCAACAAAAACTTCCTTCAAAGTGCATCACTGGGATAGATAGCTCGAGAAAAAAGTGAACCAAATGAATAATAGCATGTTTAAAATAAAAAAAAAATAAAAAAAATGTAAGAAATAACATTAGTGCCATTTTACAGAAAAATCATTATTTCTTACAAATAATGTAACTTTTGAGTATTTTTTATTATTAATATATGTTTTAAAAATGCATAAAATAGTGTTTTCCTGTGTTATACCACCCTTTCAGTACACATTGCAAACTATTGTCTCCAAACTTTGAGGTGAATGCGCGATCGGAAGATATTATTTTTTTTAAAAATTTTTTTTGCAGTTTTTCTTATCAAGATGTGTATCAACTTTTTTCACCTCATGCGTTTCAAAAATTAAAAATTATTTTTTTTCGAACCTCCCTAGTGTATATATGTGTGTCTGTGGTCAGCATAATTCCCGAACTAATTGACCTACAATGTTCAAATTTGATACGCGTGTTGCTTGTGGCCATTGAACATACCATTAAGGTTTTCGTAAAAATCGCGCGTGCGCATAAGGTAGCTGCCATTGAAAAAGTCATGTTTTTCAATGATTGCTAAAAAACGGCTTCAACGATTTTGATAAAAATCAATGCGCTAATGCCTCTTAAGGTGTTCTAAGCATCCCCACCTCCGAAATTCAAGTAAAAATGCTTTAATGGCGTAAAAAGTTAAAAAACGAAAGCCTTCAACACAGAGTCCTCTTTCCTTGAGCATACCTCATCAACAATCGTTTTTTCTTCTACCCTCAGTTTCACTTATAATAAAGGATAATATGAGGATTGTCGAAAAGTACATCGCCAAATTAAAAATTTTGGCGATGTTTTTTTTTTAATGCCCCATACAAGAGTTATCGTAAAAAATAATATCGCCATACTGGCCTGTAATTGAAAGTTGTGCGATGTTCCACACCCCTAGTTACATAAATTTTTAATATTTCATGACAGAAAGTCCTAGAAGGACATCAAACGTTCAAATGAATTGCCGTATGACCTATTTGGTTATGAGCAACACTGATCCTCATTGCAAACTTGCAATAAAATTGCAATTTTTCAATATTTTGTATCAATAAATATAATTTTTTATGATTAACATAATATTATTTATAATTTTTTCATAAATAATTTTTTTCTCTTCAAAATTTCAAAAACATAGAAATTAAAAAAAAAAAAAAAAAAAAAAATATTTCCTCAATTTCAAATCTGAAGGATTTTTTTACTGTAGGTAGAGGATACCCAACTGGACATTTGGAAACGTAAACTAGCTTGCAAGGATTTGTTTCCCTTTTACGACCTAAATTTACTTATACTATTCTTTAGAGCATATATCTACAGTTACTTATATAGAGTTGGAGGTTTCTTAGGTTGGCCACGAAAAGCTAATTATCATTGTAAAATGGAAATATTTCAAAATTAAATTACCACAGAAAATTCTTATAGAAATCTACTTTAATAATTCAGAAAATTTTATGAAATATCTACACAGATGTCTGTTAATAACAAAAACCAATAATTTTTTATTCGAGGAAAGAAAACTTGTATTCGTTTTCTGAACATTATTGTGTTATCCACGTCGTCTTATTTTATATAGTTCGCGATTTATCGATTTTTTAATTGTGTACTTCTTCTTCGACTCCCCGTAGGTACATCTTAAACAATTTAAAAAATTTTAAGGGGGTGTAAGACTCAAAATTTTTTAAATTCTCAAAAATATTATGTTATTCTAAAAAAATAATACAAATATTTTTAAATAAAATGGCATAAAAATTGTGTTTCTATCATAAGTCGAACTTGAAATATTTAAGTATTTGTTACATGACAACTGTATCTCATACATGCTATTTTGAAACTGTTTTTCTCAGTGAGGGCTTTTTATCTCTTTTTTGTGTTTAAATTGATATAACTTAAAAACTACTTGTTATAAATCTATGAAACTTTCCACAATTATTTTTCAGATATATTTCTTTAATTTGTCTTCAGAAATTGCGTTTTTATTTAACTTTTTTTAAAAAAGTTTTTGGAGCTAAGCATGGAGCTTGAGCTAATAGATTTTATACAGTTTTTGCACAAAATATTTTTTTTTTTCTAATTACTTTATTGAAAAATCACGAAGACAATTTTTGAATTTTTTTCCAAAATTAAAGCTATTTTTATAAAAAGTTTTTTTAGATATATTAAATTTAGGAAATATCAAAATTTTAATGTTTCTTAACTTTAAAAAAAATATATATATATTTTTTAAATTTGAAGATTTAAAATAGTTTTTTTAAGTTTCAAACATCACTGCATAAAAAATTTAATAAAAATAGTTCTAAAAATAAAGATTTTAGAATTTTGAATCCCAAACCCCCCTAAATCTCCAAAATAGGCAGAATAAAACATAATTGTTATGCCTTATTGTTGATATAGTGAACTTGAACTGACTTGCTGTTTTGTTTTCATTATTATCTCTATATATATAAGGCAAAGCTCTCACTCACTGATTCACTGACTGACTCACTGACTCACTCATCACTAATTCTCCCTTTTCCCACATAGTCACAACTCTGAAAATCGGCACAAATATCAACAATGGTAAAAATAGAAAAAGTAAACTATTCCGATCTCGATTAACCCACTTTAAGGGGTCGAAAAGGGGTTAAACGTTCCAAACGGGGGACATTCGAAAATCCTACTTCCCACATAGTCACAACTCTGAAAATCGGCACAAATATCAACAATGGTAAAAATAGAAAAAGTAAACTATTCCGATGTCGATTAACACACTTTAAGGGGGTCGAAAAGGGGTTAAACGTTCCAAACGGGGGACATTCGAAAATCCTACTTCCCACATAGTCACAACTCTGAAAATCGGCACAAATATCAACAATGGTAAAAATAGAAAAAGTAAACTATTCCGATCTCGATTAACCCACTTTAAGGGGTCGAAAAGGGGTTAAACGCTCCAAACGGGGGACATTCGAAAATCCTACTTCCCACATAGTCACAACTCTGAAAATCGGTACAAATATCAACAATGGTAAAAATAGAAAAAGTAAACTATTCCGATCTCGATTAACCCACTTTAAGGGGTCGAAAAGGGGTTAAACGTTCCAAACGTGGGATATTCGAATGTACCACTTCCCATATGGTCACAACTCTAAAAATTGGTACAAATGTAAACAATGGTAAACATAGAAAAAGTAAGCTATTCCGATCTCGATTAACCCACTTTAAGAGGTCAAAAAGGGGTTAAACGTTCCAAACGAGCGATATATTCGAATGTCCTACTTCTCATATTTTCACAATTCTGAAAACTGTTGTGAATATCAATAAAGACAAACGCAGAAAAAGTAAACTATTCCGATCTCCGGTGGATCAAGGGGTGGAAAAGGGGTTAAACATTCCAAACGAGGAATATTCGAATGTACCACTTCCCATATGGTCACAACTCGGAAATTTGGTACAAATGTCAAAAAAGATTAAACATAGAAAAAGTAAGCTATTCTGTTCTCGATTAACCAACTTTAAGGGGTCGAAAAGGAGTTAAATGTTCCAAACGAGGGATATCCGAATATTCCTCTTCCAATGTAGTCATTTTTCTGATATTTTTTTGTAAATGTTAAAAAAATAAGTCATTCCAATATCGATTAACGAATTTTTAAGGGATGAAAAGACGACGCAACATTGAAACTATACGAGGATTAACTTAATGTCTAATTAACTTAATTCCAATACAGCTACTACTTTGACATTTAGAACTAAGAGCAAACATAAACACAATAAACTATTCCAGTTTACTATTCACAATTATAAATTTCGTTTAAAATGTCAACAAAGGAAAGTTCCTATTTTGATAAATCAATTTGTCGGGATCGAAATGGGAGCAAACGTCTGAAGTGTAGAATACATGAATGTCTTTTGATCGCTAAAATGCTAATGGTAAAATTTCGTAGCGCAGCACGGGTATTCAGCTAGTTATTCATATGTTTCATGGTTTCTTTTTTGTGAGTGGCATCATGTTGACGCTGTTAGTTTTTTTTCTGCACTGTAGCTTGTAGTTGTTCCATTTTCTTTTGAGTTAAACCTTAAGTTTAAAGTAACATAAGTTCTATGCATTATTCAGTGTATTGCGTTTCTATTAACTTAACTACTAATCAAAATGTGTAGCACTTATGTTAACTACAGTGATATTAAAAGTAAACAAGCTGCTTTTTATGTATCATAAAGCTAAACGTAAATTAAAATTTTGCGAAGTTTATTCATACGAATATCCTAGAGATATCTGCTGCTTTACTTAAAGAGAAGTAACATAAGCGTTATTTTAAGTGTCTATAAACAGACATCAACGATGATCGGATAAAACATTTTCCATTAACTGTCCAAAAGTAATTCACATGCAAATGCCTTCTGAAAAGACGCTTTCAGCTGGATGAATTAATCATAGGATCTTCAACAACGATTTTTCGTTCGAGTAGACATTTCAATCTTTCGTGACTTCTGTTCGGCTGGAAGAAAATGGTTCTTCCGACCTATTTTCTCTTTGTTGTTATAGTTATGAACTAGTTGCGTTGTGATAGTTATTTTAAACAGTTCCTGGAAGAACAATTCTTTGCAAGATATAATGGATGAGAAGCTTGATGGAAGGTGATAAACAAAGCGTGTATCTACTCGAAGAATCTTTTGCGAGATGAATACGACTTTCTGGCGCTGTATGGATAACAATGTTAAGAATATACGCTTGAAATTCATTGGAAGAATTTTGCTGAGGATTTGTAAAACAGTTTAGCAGTGGGTAGTTTCTGAAATCTTTGTTCATCCGTAACTCAAATTTAAAGTATGAATTCTTGTTGTTGTTATTTATTGTTATCGATTTTTCGCAGAGGAGATGAGGACAGCTTTTACTAAATAAAAACTATAATTTATTCTTCCTTAGAAGACTGACAAAACCTCTTCGAACAACAAAACAATCGCTATCAAGCTTCATTACAAGCTACGGTACAGTTTTTTTTAATACAACTTCGAACACAGCGTTAATTCAGTCTCGGAAAGTAAACAAAACATCGGAAGTTTTCCGAACAGCAAACGATTCTCGACTCAATCACCTGATCAAATTGCCCCGAATGATTTAGGTGTTGCCACCATTTTCTAACCTGCATTATCGCTGTTTACAAATAAAATAAAATAAAATAGAACATTAAAAGAAGTACGTCACTATTTACAATTATATACAGAATAAAATAAGATCAAATAGGACTTTAAAATAAATTCCTCACTATTTAGATTTTATACAGACGATTTTTGTAACAATATGTAATGAGCCCACGAAAAGCCAATCACAAGATAAATGCATAATAGTGGAAAATAATAAAGAGTCAGACCTTGTTCAGGCATCTATATACAGTCAAACAAATTCGTTAACTCGAAATCGCTTAACACGAAATCCCGTTTAATGCGAAATATAAGCAGTTTCCAGTACAATGAGGCTTAAAGTGAGCGTTAATTTGTTCGTTTAAAACGAAATCGTACATGAAATCCCGCTTAAGACGAAAAAAAAAATTTGCTTTTCAGACCACTTTTTTTAGAAGACATTATTTGAGACGAAATTTAAAGGTGTTTTCAAAACATTTCTCAAGTTGAAATTCTTATGAAACAGGAAAAATGCCCGAGGGTTAAAATTTCAAGGAAATTGCTGTGAAATGAGCCGCTTTTGGCTAAAGCCGATATGAATGATTGAACCGAAATGACTAATTTAGAGGGCACCCCTCCATAAATTTGATTTGTTACGTCACGTACCCTTCCAGTATCCAGCAGTAAGTTTAGAAATTAAACTCAGTCGCATTTACATGCTGAGTCTTGTCAATATGAGTCGGAAGCAGCAATCGCTATAGTTAAAGACGAAGCCACTATAACACTGATGTCAATTTGTGTCATTTACCGCTTTTATATTTTCATCATTCATTTAAAAATTAAGGGCCAGTTTGGCGATATTTTTTAAGGGAGGGAAAAAAAGGGGGAAAAAAGAAGGGAAAAAAAGAAGGGAAAAAAAGAAGGGGGGAAAAAAAAACTTCGCCAAATTGATAATTTTGGTGATAAATTTTTCAATAATTCTTATACTATCCTTTCTTATAAATGAAACTGAGAAGAGGAGAAAAAGTGATCTTTGATGAGGTGTGCTCAAGGAAATAGAACTCTGCGTTAAAGGTATTCGGTTTTCAACTTTTTACGCCGTTAAAGCATTTTTACGGGAATTTCGGAGGTGGGGATGTTTAGAACACCTTAAGAGGCATTACTACAGCGATTTTGAACAAAATCGTTAGGGCCGTTTTTAAGCAATTACAGAAAAACATGATTTTTTTCAATGGCAGCTACCTTACTTGTATGCGCGATTTTGACAGAAACCTTAATGGTAGGTCCCATGGCTACCACCAACCCTCACACCAAATTTGAACATCGTAGGTCAATTCGTTCGGGAATTATGCTGACCACGTTCACACACACACACCAAAAAGTGAAGAAATGCAAAAAAAAAAAAAAAAAAAAATTAAAAAAAAATCACATTTTTTTTTTTTTTTTGGACCGAATACTGTACTTTCATTACTCTATGTATATCTATATGGGAAATTGAAAGTAAAAATTTGAAATGAAATTTATGATTAATTCTTTAAAAAGAAAACAGAATTTGAGACCAAGTATGGAATAGCCAACAGCACTATCTACGATTCTAAAAAATCGGAAAAAGATTGAAGCGGCTTATGCTGCAAGTCAATTTGAACCTGCAAGGAAAAGGATGCGGACTGGCATAAATGAAGAAATGGTTAACACGAAATTCGGTTAAAGCGACAAATTTTGGCAACTCTGTCGATTTCGTGTTAACTGGATTTGATTAGTTAATTTTAGGGAATATCACAACACACATTTGAATGACATGGAAGGCAAAAATAGAGTGTGTGAGAAAAGGGAAAGAGTGATGTTACGAGTCTGGGGAACTTTAATATTAAATAGGGGGAAACGAAAGGTTCATCCCTATGTTAGGGAAACACGTGTCTTGGAACTAAGACATATCAGCGTATTTAAATGAGGCGGGAGAAATTAATGAGGTCTCAAAAATGTGGGAATGGCGTCAACTCTTAAGTGACTGTGTTAGAAAAATAGATTGAGAATTTAAGTGAACATTCATAGAAAATATTGGGTGATGCGTTACTAAGTCATTACATATATATAAAATTGTAGGGCTTGAGAACACTAGTAAGCAAACTAAAATTCTAAAGTAAGCGTTTGGAATTTTCACATTCTCAATATTCAAATGAATAATGCTTGCTTCTTTTTTTTTTTTTTTTTTTTTTTTAATGAGACCTAAAATTTAAAATAAATATTACTTTAACTAAGCTATTTTTTGCGTCGGAAAACATATATGTCCAATTTTCAACTCTATAAACACAGCTTTAAGCTTTTTATGACAAAAGAAAAAGGCAAGGTTAAAAATATTGGATGAAAATGGTGAAACATGTTGCAGAAAAGTAGAGATCAAAATTTCCTATTACATCGGTCCTGTAAACAACACATTTTAATCAAGAATACTGTGAATTGGTTCTGAAAGGGTAAATGACGTTTCGAATGTTTACTCTCACTTATGGATGATAATAATCTATAAATATGTTGTACATATAAAGGTAGCAAGAATATAGATACTGTGATCATGTTAACAGCACATACTAGTCAAGAATCTTAAATCGTTTTCTCTTCTCTATGAATCGGTATTAACAAGGACATTGCGAAAGTTTACATTCAATTAAAAATCTTTAAAACTGTGATGCGAATAAAAGTCACAATATTATAGAGGCTGGTCATGTTTTACTTTCAAATTACTCTGAGCATATTAACAACAACTCATTTCAATAAATGCCACATCTTTCTCTTATAACAATGAATTGGAATTGAATGGCTTAAAGGCATTCCTAAAGTTTACATTTAGTTTTGGGTCAGAATCTTAAAAATATGTCGCATTTAAAAGTATCAAATACCTAGAGACTGGTCATGACTTTCTTTCCTTTTAATATGATCAGAAATTTTTGTCTAGAATCTTATATTTCTCTCTCCTTAATCTTAATTAGTCTTTAATCATTTAATGTTTTCCTAAAATTTAATTAAAGTTTGTATAACAATCTTTAAAAATGTGTTGCAGTTTAAAGTATCAAAAATATAGACTAGTTATGTATAACTTTTACTTTGGTCATGTTAAAAACACATTTTAGTCTAGAATCCTATACCATTAGTTTTTCAATATGATTGGATCTTTAAAGGATTAACTACATTCTGAAAGTTTAAGGGGGTCCGGTACCGAAAATAAAAAAAACTTTATTTATGTACATTTTTATGTAAAAAAATTATTTTATGTATGAGATACTATTTATATATCTTTGAGAAAAGGTTTTTTTAAATATTGTATTTAGTTATTTAAAAAAAAATTAAAAACCAAGAAAAATCCGTAGTAATTGATGTTTGCGTATTTTGATATTAGCCAAGAAAAAATAATTTTTTTTTCAAAATGAAAGCTTTCTGTAATACATAATTATATAAAGAAAATTTTTTCTTCACAGAATTTTGATAGGTGAATTAAAATTTTTTTTAAAAATTCTCAAAGTTAAAATATTGAAATTTTTGCTTTTTTTTATGTTATCTTTTAAGCTAAATGTTATATTTTAAAACAGAATTAAAAAAAATAAAATTATGTGAAGACAAAATATTTAAAATTATATAAATTAAATGCTCCGAAAATTTGAATATCCAATTGTTAATGGTTCTGGAGATATATCGATTTGAATTTGCAACATCTGTGAAAAACACTAGTGCTAAAAAAACGCACTTTAAGCAGACGCTTCAAGGTTTTACGCCCATTAGTGTATTAGTGATGTTTAAATCACAGGTAATTTTGTGGCGTTCTAATCACCGGAGGAATAAGATAAAAATATCATTCTCTTCAGGAATGTATGAACTATTTTTTAAAATCATAAAAAAAATTTGGGATTTTTGAAGAAATTTCGGTACTGGACCCCCTTAAATTATATTTTGGATAACAATCTTTAATAATATGGGGTGCTTAAAAGTAGCAAAAATATAGAGACTGGTCATGTCTTACTCTCAAATTACTGTAGACATGTCAATAAAAAATTGTAGTAAATACTTCTAATTCTATCTCTTCACAATGACCAAAAATTGAAATCGTTGAACTTTTCCAAGTGCAAACACCCAAATTTTGGAAAAGCACCATCAGCAACACAATGCTGAGATAGGGGCAATCGAGTTTTAAGCCGGACTCAAACCTAAAAAGTGAATTAGGGTGGCTTTACTGGACATGTGTGTCAAGTTTAGAGACATCCCGAGGCCTAAATTTATCGTCCCACCCCCCAATTAAATTCACTGCCTCCCCCCCTCTTACCCTCAGTCCTGAAGACCATTAGGAAAACAAAAACTTCTGGTTTGCGTCAAAGCTGATGGAGGGGTATGGGGACCATTTTTTTTTTTTTAAGTGGGAGCAGTTGGCAGGAAAAGACAGCATGGTTCCATTTTTGTGGCGTGATCTCCTTTGTATTGCTGCTTTATCCATAGATTGATGGTAAATTATCTCAATTTGTTAAGCGAAAGGCTGTTAGGATGATGTGTAACATACTACTGAAGTTGAAGATTGGTAGTTTATGTTATTGAACTCCAAAATACATGATTTTTTAAAAAATAAACATTTCAAAAATTATTAAAAAACGTATTTTTTTTTTATCTCTCTGTCCTTTCTTATATCGCTGTATCTCAATTTTAAAAATCTGCCTCAACATTCAAAAACTTTCAGAATATTTTAATCGAGATCGGCCAAGATCTGTAGCAACGGCCAGTCTACAACGGTCCACATCCGGATTGGCCAGTGTCGAGCCTATATTGGCTAGCGAATTTGTACTATTGGGGTTTTTATGAATACAAATGGTTAACAAAGGACAAAAATATTTAAACATGGCGTAAGTCTTGTTTATAAATATCAGGTATCATAATAAAAATAATTCAGAAATGCTTTGTATTGTTGGGAGTGTGGTTCAAAACCATGGTTTGTGCATTGCTCTCAGTTATGGTATGGCCAGAAAACTGTTTCAGTTAACAGTCAGTTAAAAATAATTGATATAGTCACTGCCTAAGTGTGATTGCTAGCCTGTTTTGTCCCATAGACGTAATGCTTTATTTTTTTTTGATATTTTCCATAACACTTGGCCAAGTGTTGCTTTAAGACATAAGATATAACAATCAGATATAAAAACGTTAATGGAAATTTGTGAAAAAAATTTGAAAGAAAAATATAAATGAGTGTTTTATTTTATTACCCTCTAAAAAGTTAAAAAAAAAACTTTTAAAACTAACTAACTTAAAAAACCCTTCAAAATTAAAAATTAATGGCACTTATGTTTCCCTTCAAACTTTATTAATAATCTTTTGATACTATTGTTGTGTATCTGCTGTCAAACTTCATGTTTAAAAGCAATATTCTGGCTGATATTATAGTCACTGATCAATGTAGTTTGTTCCACTGTCTCCAATTCTTAATCATGCTTTTACTTGACAGTGTTATAAAATCGATAAACCAATTAAACAGACTTTTAGTAACTGTTGGGGAATGAGTTTTGTAGTATTTAAGCTTGTGTTTCTTTGTTTTCCAACTGTGGACCAACATGTTCCGTCACATTTTCATGCGCCTTGCTGAGAATGCTGTTATGCCTAATAGCAACTTTAAAGAAGGGTACTGTAACCATCAGTGTCGTCTGAGACAAACAGCTTTGTTAAATAACCCAAAATATAATATATCAAAGAACTCTAAAAAAAAATAAAAAATAATAATAAAAAAAAATTTGATTTTTGTATGAATTTTGAATGAGTCATTTTGCAGTTTTCAAAGGTCTTTTTTTTTTTTTGGCTTTAGAATTGGTATTCCAACCAAAGATACAAATCTTATAATCAGCTTATTTCTTTGTCCCCTAACATAAATGCCTCAAAGTCAAGTATTCATTTATTATCAATTCTAAAATTATCATCAATTCTTAAAAGTAATATAAATGATCTGTATAACAGGCAGTCTTTGTAAACTGTCCAAATTTAAATGTACGAAGAGACAGTGCCAAACACTCCTCATTGGCGACACAATCGAAACAATCTACAACCCTATGTCCATTTGGCCATGAATCATGCTGATCAAACCGTTCTCTACAAATAACCTTTTTTTCTTTCACCCCTTCCCCATAAAGTCCACCCTTCAAACCACATTCCCCACCCCTCGGAGATTTTTTTCCTTTTTTTGCTTGAACACTCATTAATATTCATGAATCAGAAGTTGTGTATTCAGTGCTGCATCAAGTCATTAGGAGTCTGTGAGAAGATAATACGCAATGGGTGTAAAGCATTAAGTCGTTATCTACTCCACTTGTTAGAAGATGTAGATCACTTCCGACTTGGGAAGATTTGTATCGAAGAAGCTGGATAGATTGATGTGCTGTGATGAAAGATTAAGATTTTTAGTTGTTTTGTTGTGTTACAGAAAAAATAAGTGTCAGTTGACTAAAATTATTTAATAAAATTATTAAATCTATTTAAAATTAGTCTTGGATATGCTTGATTTTCAATAAGAAAATAAGCTTAGGTCAGAATGTAAGCTACATTTTTTTATTGGAAAAAAATTAAGAAACTTTTTTTTATTTTATTTGAATGATTTTAAAATAATGTCATAGTAAACGTTCCGGTACGTTCTAATGAAATACAGCAACGTAAAATCTGCATTCATGTTTCAAAGTTGTCGCTTTCCTCACAGTTTCATTTTGATATTTAACAAAAAAAAAAAAACTAGGGATGTGGAACATCGCACAACTTTCAATTACATCATAATACTGCCGTGGATTTGTGTCATCTACCATGTTTACATTTTTATCATTCATTTAGTAAAAATGAACATTTTAGAGAAATTTTTTGCAATAATTCTTGTATAGGATTTAAAAAAAAAAAAAAAAAAAAAAAAAAAAAAAAAACAGTAAAAATGATGATTTTGCAGATTTACTTATCGATAAATCTTATATTATCCTTTCTTGTAAGTGTATTTTAGTGATATTTTATTATTGACGTCTCCCATTGTTAAGGTTGCTAACATCTAATAGCAAAAACCGTGACAAGTTACGACTTTTTTTATAGAAAAAAGAAAAAAAAAAAGCTTCCAAGTTGGTTAGTTTGATGTCAAATTGATGAGAAAGATTTTTTTTCAATTGTTCCAAGCTTCACTCCGGTATCTTTATTTTCATAAATTGACAATAAAGACATTCTTCCGATTGAATTTTGAAGGCATTTCCGATCGGATTTTTAGTAATCTTAGTAAGACATTTGAAGAGATGTATGACACATGTACTATACTTTGACATTTAGTATATGCTATTTAGAGTTAATCTATTCATATTGAATGCTAGACGAAATTTCTTCTAGTCGAACTGTCTGTTGTAACTCCCGGTAGAATTTCTGTATATAAACTCATATTTTACGTGACCTTTCATTTGACGTATTGCACATATCTGTAGCACTTGTAATTTGGTGTGGAGATGTTGTACTCCAACAGACGTACTGAATCTTTGTATAAACTTTAATCTATATTAGTGAAAAGTAGAATTTAAAATGAATGAATCCAGAATTTTTAAGGGTCATAAAATAATATTAATATATTTTAGGATTTTAAAATAACACGCCCATCTGTAATAATTTATTATTACTGAAGTTAGACAGAACCTTTGCGCACGCACGCACACTTAATGTTGTTAAGAAGTTAACATACTTCCAATATTCTTGGAGAAAATTTTGACAGACATGATTTGTCTTGAGAAAAGGTCATTAACCTCCCCTTTTCAAAAATTCACTTACATTCCTCAGATTTCTTTCATTTCCCAATACAAAACGCCCTCTAAAATACCCACACAGAAAAAGCATTTCTCCGTCTCTCCTCAGCGACATTTATATCCCCTGTTACCTCCAACATCCCGCCACAAAATCGCTACTTCATATCAACATCCCTTCATCACCAGAAGCCAACCCACCCCAACTATTTATGCTGAACATAAATTGCAAAATCTTTTGCCGGACAAAAGCGAAAAAGAACCCCACTCCCCCTGCTGCGGCCCTGGTAGACGCCCCTTCCATGTTCGTTGCCGGACCCATAGTAGTCCGGCCTATAAGACTATTGGGGAATGATGCCCTATAAATGATGAATGCGACGGCATCTGTTCTGGTCAGCCTATAGGCCCCGGTCCTATCTGCAACTGATGTGAAAAGAATGTTCCTTGAATTGTTCGCGGGCATAATACCGTAAGCTGACAAAACCTATTATTGTATGGATAAAAATACCTGCATTTTTATATCGGTTATTGGACAGGAATTATTGTCTGTTCTAGGTTCGAGGAAAAGGTGGCAATGACAGGGAAAGACGTATTGGGTTGGATTCGGAGTAACGGAGATTGCTTCTTTTGGAAGAGGTCTTTGGTTTGTTTATTTGGTACTTGAAGTTGAGTATTCCTTAGTAATTGAGTTGTCAACGTCTTTGTTGCTTTAAGAGAAAGAGTAATCGAAATGATTCTTTAGTTTTGAATTTTTATGTCACTAAATGCCTGAAACTGAAACTATATAGAACTGTCATTAGGTGAGTGGATACTGTAGCACAAATTGTCTGTATATAGTGTAAATAGCGACGTATTATTTTAAAATTCTATTGTAATTTATTTTATTTATTAACAGCGATTATGCAGGTTAGAAAAAGGTGGCAACACCTAAAGCAATCGAGAAATTTCGAGATGTTTCTTTTTCGACGAATTGGCTGGAAATTTCGGGAATGTTCTCCGTCGCCTGGTATATAAAGACCGGAGATCGGGAAAGTTTTCAGATTGACTTCGAACTTCGATGAAAGCTGATCGCTTTGTTTACCTATTGGAGTGAGCTTGTATAATCGCTGTATTCGAAGTTGTTTTCATTGAAGCTTGTTTGGAAGCTTGATAGTGACTGTTCTTCGAATAACTTTTGTGAGCTCTTGAAGAGAGAATAAATATTTTTTTTATACCGTAAAAACTGTGCCATCATTGCCTCAGTGGAAAAATTCATAACAGTGGTGTCAGAAGTGGGATTTTATCAGTTACAACTTAACATTTTTAACAATACTTATGGTGTGAGAAACATATATATATATAATACATAAATTTGAGAGTAAATATAAATTCCAGTTTGGTTTAGTAAAGAAAATTTCATTAAAATATTTGAACCCATCACAGTGATGATGTGTGATGCATTTGAATTGAGAACTAGGGTAGTTATTTAAACATCTTATGGTTAAAAATGTATAACCCAAACATGTTATTAAAATCATTTTAACTTATATGTATTAGAAGAGATCATGGAAGTATGAAGTATCCTAGGAAAGGTATTATGGTAGTTTAAGGGGGGGGGGGGGGTAGACAAATGTTATTTTATCGAACGCAGCTTACAGTAGTTTTATTCTTAGTGTGTGGCTTGTGACGTCGTTAATAAACTTTCCTGTATTATCCAAATAGAAATCAGCACCAGTTCCAACATATTCACCAAAAGAAAAAAAAAGTTACACAACTTCAAATTATGCAGTAGTACACTTCACAAATGAAACATAACAAGAACTGTATTAATTTTAAAAACATAATTTATAGTCGGAGATCTTTGAATTTTTTCCTCTCAACAAACCAACTCTCTCATTTCTTTCCGTGTCTAGGCGTGGACCATAGTGAAACCATTTCTCCCCTCTCTATACCCGACAATTTATCCTGACCTTACTGAATCCGCTGTAGGATGTATTTTTCCACGTAAAAGATATAGTTTCGAGCAAATCACGCACATAGCTACTCACTAAGTTTTCGTGTTAAACTAAAATATATGTTGATAAAAATAAGAAAATAAGCGCTTTTAAATTTTTTTTTTACTTAATACTTAACTTTTCTAGCCATGGATACTATTAGAGTTTTCATGAATCATATGGCTTTGATTGAGTTATTTCATGACGTCACTCACTTGGAGAATCACAATTGGCTAACACAGATAACCCTTTCTCGTCTCAATTCAAGATGGCCGATCAAACGGTATAGTGGTTAGCGTGCTACCTTCTGGACCGCGAGGTTTTGTGTTCGAGTCCCGAGTTAGGCATGGATGTTTGTAAATGTATGTTGGCTTGTCTAATGACGAATGTTTCGGTGCATTATAGCCCTCGTGTTGCTGACGGCGCCAGATAATCTGAAAGCAGCCAGCCAGCTCAATTCAAGATGTCACATGTAAGATAATTGCGTAGCCAATAAGCGCTTTGTAAAACTGGATCGCATATCATTGTAGCGTATTCATAGAGGTCAGGATAAATTGTCTTAGACTATAGTTGATCGGGCCAGACCATAGCTTTAGTGACGTCACAACTTCAACTCTCGCTAATACCATTTTAGGTAAGGGAGAATAGAGAGGGAGGGGACATTTTTTTTACAAAAATATTTCCCGTAAATTATTTTCTACCGTTACAATATTGAAACATTAAGAACATATTCAAACATTTTAACACATTTGAAAAATATAAATATGATGGTAATTACTAATACATTATTTTTTTTAAGTCAGTAAAATAACAAGAAAAAAATCCCTTCCCCACCTTATGTGATGGACGAATTATACATGTTTTATAAATTTAAAATTAAAACATAATTTTAACAAATATTATGAAAAAATTGAAAAACTCTGAATAACACTTATAAAAACAATACAAAAAATACCCACTTTTCCTTCATAACACATCAAGACATTTACAAATTAACATCCTAATTTTGAGTTAATGAACGATAAAAATGATAAAACTAAAATTATACTTATAGTTATATAAAAACCAATAAAAAAAAATACACACTTTTCATTCATAACACACCAAAACATCGGCAAATTAGCATCTTAATTTTGAGTTAATGAACGGCAAAAATGACAAACCTAAAATTTTAGTTAATATTAAACATTCTTTTCTTCACTTACATATCATTTAGGAAACTGATCTACTGTACAAGTGAAAGAAGTGTTATTACTAATTATATTATATTACACGATTTATAACTATACAATATATAAAATACAACGTACCTCTTAAGCAATGTACTTAATTTGCAATAAAACATCAGGATCATTAAAGACACATTTTTTTAAATGGTGAGAGTTGACAACTTTCTTTTTTTATTTGACATTTTGCCATATCATTGAATACTTTGGTATAATTGTTGAGCACGTTGTTTGCGCCTACTGACAGACATTTCTTAATCAAAACACTGGATTTCAATTTGCAATCACACTCATAATCCTCAATTAGTGCCAACAAATCCAACTTCTCATGGTAGATTGCAACAAGAAGACTTTTGTTTCTCATTCTCAATGAAATGTGCTTCATATAAAATGTTTTATACACACAAATTAAAATATTAACGAGCAATTTCTGTGGCCACTCCAATCCCCCCTGTTGGTCAAACTCAAGTGTTGGCTAACATCACAGTCCACAATTTTATAATCAAGTGGCTTTTCAAAAACTAATTGAGAGACGCATTTCAAGTGAGAGGACACCTTGTACGTTATATACCCAGCAATATAAACTAGCACAGATAGGATTGATTCAGATATTTCGATATCATCAAATGGATTGAATACCTCATAAAACTGCTCAGGAATTAAAAGCCTTTCAGTTTTTTTCTGAGTCATCGCATTCAAAATCTTTCAAATGAAAGTCTCCAACTTTTTTTCTGAATGCAAGCTGATTAACTCCAGGATTTTAAGCATGTGCTCAGACTCAAACATTGGAAGGCAGGATAAGTTGTAATTTCCTTCATTCATTTGCCTGCATCTGCTAGATCGCTCTTCCAGACAATCAGTCTGAAATTTCTCTAAAAGGGGGTACTTAGGTGTATACTTTTTGAATACATATGTAATGAGCTACGCCAGGGATTCAGAAGTGAATTGACGAGCAAATCGGGTTTCATGAGATAGAAAACCACCTTTTGTTGGAACGCCCATCAGTTCCTTTTGCTCTAGCATCATGCTTTGTAATTTTTCCAGGCCTTCATCCATAAGTTGAAATCCTGAATGTATTGTGCATTTGAATAATTTACACTGCATATTGGATAACAAAAAATGTCATTTTTGTTGCGACCTAAATCTTGGTGTTTAACATTGGAAGTTTTCAACCATTTGTAAATCCGATCAATGAAAGCCTCAGTACCTAGTGAAGTGCCTCCATTATTCAAAGGTGGATCAGCTTTGTTACTTTCATAGAATATATTAACAGCATATAAAACAGTCTGCCGTTCAAACGTAGATGGGCAAAAGACATTTCTGGACAGCTTCGGTGCGACATTTACCTAATATATTTTTTTTTTCATTCTCGTACAACATTTTTAAATCATTTAAGTTAGCTTGAAAAATTTCATTATTGTTTCCTGGATTTGGATTGTAAAGTGCATTATTGGTGAAAGTTTGATTGATCCAATTATTCCTTAGAGATTTGATCAAATGTGGAGAATCAAAAAGGAAAAAACAACATCTCATCCTTGTAGCAGGGATTTGGAATCGAGTGCAATAATTCTGTCTTGGGTTTTCCTTTCTCAGCTTGTTTGAGGGATGTGGTTTAAGAATTTTTGGATCAGAGCTCACTGGATTCAATTTACCATTGTGGCACAATAAAAGAAACCTATTGCGGCTGACACGATTATTGTCTAAAATAAGGCATAATAAAGAATAACCGCAATGAACTAAAATTTGTAGATCATCTTTTGTATTGAACATTAACGCTTTTCAGCATTGATGTTCTTGACAGGAAATAAGGCAACAACATCTTTAGTGGATGCAAATGGAGACAGAATTATTAATATTTGAATTATTTTAGATGATTTAACACTGGTGCAGTTTTCTGCAAAACCAACAAGGTGACCGCTTTTGTAATCCATAGTTGGAGCAATATAAATTTTATCCAACAACACAATCACAACTCTTTTATGTTTGTTCAACAGGTTGCTTTTCTTTTTTAAGTATACAATGTGACTTTTCAGGCTTGATGATACAGTTAATGCAGCCGAAAACTTCTTTAAATACCTGGGATGTGGCATTGTTAAGACCTTGCATTCATGTATCATTATGTATGCTCTCGGAAATGAATAGAAAAATCTTGCACATCAAACAATGAGATTAGCACTATAACGTATCTTCTTCAGTGTTTGTACTCTAATTTTCTCTTTTAAAAACGTAATTTTCTCAATATATTCTTCATTATCGTCACCTACACACAGCTCCAAAATACTTCCAGCAATTTATAATTTGTTTTCAAACGCTTGCTGTTTAATTTCATATGATGATAATTTGTTCAAAAGTCAATCAAATTTTGTCCACCTATCACACGTTATCTCATCACCCAGTAAATATGTGAAAGACTTAAGGCAAACTTTTGTTTCTGCGTGCCAAATTTTAGCACTGAAGTCTTCGTAAATTTGAAATGACACAATGATTCTGGGACATTCTTTCACACAAATTTGATAAAACAACACACAATCTGGAGAACTTAAAACTTAGGGATATTATTAAGTGGTTAACAGCTTCTCTTTAAAAAAAATAAAAATTTCTGTCCTCATGTATACTGTAATGCGCAGATATGAGAGGTCAAAATACTGCTGAGTTGCTTCCAGTAGAAGATGACTTGCAGTGAATTAGCGGGTGCATTGGCATGAACTTGAAGGGTGGACTGCCATGCCCCTAGATATCTGAAGGTTTCAACTTTCAACAAGATGGTGCACCATGTCACTTTAGATATTTAGGTTGGTTGCTTGTTTTCAGATTATCTGGCTGCAATACGAGGGCTATAATGCGCCGAAACATTCGTCAAGCCAACATACATTTACAAACACCCTTACACGGGACTCGAACCAGCAACCTCGCGGTCTAGAAGCTAGCACGCTAACCACTATACCGTTTAATCGGCTTTAGATATTTAGGAAAACTATGCTATAATTGTTTTTGGGTGGTCATATATCCATGGCAAATTTAAATGCAGTGATCAGTATTAAGTGTAATTAAAAGTTGCGCTTTATTCCCCAACCCTAGTTTTTTCATTGATTAGTCAGTGATAAATCCCGCCTAGTCAAAATTTCATCAGAAAAAAACATGCAAAACCTTCTTTAGTCTCCCTTCATATAGTTTCCGTGTACACTTTCAAGACGCATAATTTAAACGCTTGTTAAATTACACAATCTCCAACCCAACCGCATGATAACACATCTCATAAAACATAAAGAGTGCATACTCATTAATACACATTTATTACCAACTCCAAAACTATACTCAGAACCCTCAACTGTCCATTCCTCTCGCTATGACGTAAACTACTCTAGACGTATCTCTTTATCAAGCATAATGATGCTAGCACTGGCCTAAATCTGAAGTGCAGTTGAGTGCGATATTCCTGGAAGTGGGTGTGGGGAGGAAGCGCGAAAAGTTTTCACCTCATTACCCTGGACGACCCCTAATTGGAACGTCAGTAACCCCCTCCCCTCTTTTCCACCCCTCTACTGGGTCCCACCCACTTGACAAATGACGTTATACCCTTAAGAGATACTGGAATTGAATATAAAATCACTGTCCGGTATAATGGAAAATTATGACAGTGACGATTACGCGGATACGAAGAAGTGTTTGAACACTTGGAAAGTCAAACGGTAATTATGTAACGGCTAAATATTCAAAGTGGGGGTGATGGCCGTTCTGTTGGAAATTAGGTGTTAAGTGTCTTGGGCTATACTTATATAGTGTTGACGAGGTTGAGAAATCGAAGCGCCATGAAAACGTCCCCACTTCTCGTAAATAACGCAATTTCATACTCATTTTATTGGTGGTCCTTAACGTGTATAGCGTCTCTGTCTAATCTTCGTTCGAAACATCGTTAAAACTCATTGAACTGTATATTGTATAATGTGGAGTGATGATGAAACTGTCTGATTAGAAGTTTTATTACTAGAACTGGCTTTGTAATTATGTAACAGTTATAATGCAATTAAGGTTGATGGACGTTCTTTTGTTAACATTCAGTGTTTAATAACATGAGGTCGACTCGGTAGCTGGTTGCAATCTGTTTATTCCGCTAGAGTTGAAGTTACAGTAGAAACATATTCAGTTAAAGTAATAGTTACTCTACAACAGTTAGGAAGTCTGCCTTCAAATACGCTGACAATGTAAACTATTAAAATACCTAAATACTACTTTAACCTTGGTGATTCTAACGTATATGATAATGTAGGGACGATTTAGACATTGACCACTGTTCTGCACACTACACATGTTTAATTTATCATTCTCACTTTAGGGATAAGGTTCTCTCTGACTACAAATTTTGGATAGCTTATAAGCAGTTTTTGCTCGGCAATCAAATGATGCCAATTCAATACTACCTCCCATAATGCTATGAAATAGATATACCATGGTTACAAACAGACTTTAGCTAGTTTTGGGCGAAGTTGCTAATATAGATCTCTCTGATGATTTTTAAGCCTTCGTCGGCTTCAAGCTAATAACCAACCATCCAGAAATTGAAGTTGGTGATCAGGGATAACGTTATACAAAATTGATAATTTAAGTGAATACTAAAAGTGAAACATTAATTATACATAGTGTCTATAAAATGTTGGACATATTTCGATGTTGAATAATTCATAAAATAATGAAGATATATTTATATTGTTAACATTTGTGGTTGGATAGACTCATGAACTTTCATGGCCCTTGTCAATGGACTTCCACAAGTGTGCCGTTCATCGCACGGAGACTATCAAGACGGTAGTCAATTTCGCAGCAGGTACGTGCAAGCACGTCGGCATCCACAGAGGCTATTGCGGCTGTAATCTTAGCCTTTAAGTGATTCGACACTTTCCACCAGTAAACGATGTCCTTTACGAATCCCCTAAAGGAAAAAGTCAAGTGGCGTTATATCAGGTGATCAGGGTGGCCAAGAGTTAAAACCATACAATTAATAACGAGGGCAGACGATATTTACAAAAGAAACGAGAAAAAGATAAATTTAAAAACACGGGCAGACGATATTTACAAAAGAAACGAGAAAAAGATAAATTTAAAAACACGGGCAGACGATATTTACAAAAGAAACGAGAAAAAGATAAATTTAATAACACGGGCAGACGATATTTACAAAAGAAACGAGAAAAAGATAAATTTAATAACACGGGCAGACGATATTTACAAAAGAAACGAGAAAAAGATAAATTTAATAACACGGGCAGACGATATTTACAAAAGAAACGAGAAAAAGATAAATTTAATAACACGGGCAGACGATATTTACAAAAGAAACGAGAAAAAGATAAATTTAATAACACGGGCAGACGATATTTACAAAAGAAACGAGAAAAAGATAAATTTAATAACACGGGCAGACGATATTTACAAAAGAAACGAGAAAAAGATAAATTTAATAACACGGGCAGACGATATTTACAAAAGAAATGATATTCAAAAGGGAAAAGAACGGTATAGTGGTTAGCGTGCTAGCCTCTAGACCGCGAGGTTGCGGGTTCCGAGTCCCGTGTTGGCATGGGTGTTTGTAAATGTATGTTGGCTTGTCTAATGACGAATGTTTTCGGCGCATTATAGCCCTCGTGTTGCTGACGGCGCCATATAATCTGAATACAACCAACCAATCAAAAGGGAAAAGGAAATTTTTTATGGCAACGTTCACTATAAATAAAAATGTATGAGTTATTCTATGTATAAATGCCAATAGTTTCTTTATATCTTCATTATTTTATGAATTATTCTACATCAAAATGTATCCAACACTTTATAGACACCCTGCATCACAAATTAAATGCAATTTGTGTTGATCAACGTTCTTTGGTTAAATGTTATGAGATATGTACCTTGAATTATGTTGAGTGTATTAAAGAAACGTATAGCAGACCCAACAACTACTTTTAACTCGTACACTTTATGTTCTAACGTACACTATAATGTACTAACGATTTTAGTGTTGACCATTATTCTACATTCCATGCATGCGCAATTTATTTTTTTCGTTTCAAGAACGGCATAATACTTTTTTGAAGTATGGGGAATCGAATACAAATTAACTGTCTAATTTAACGGGGCATTTTATGGGATTAGTGCAAATATAGTGGCTTTCCAACACTGATTGAAGTAAACAACAGTTTTAAAGGGATTATTTCGAGTGATTCGTTTTGATTTGCGTTCATCTCTGACAGTTGATACAAGCTTTCTACCACATTTAGTTCGATTAATTTTGAGTTAGCCGGTTCTTCTATATTCCTTTAAAATCTTCGAAACCGCAGATTTTGAAACATTCATTTGATACGAGATAAATTTTTGGTTTAAACAATGATAAAATACACGATTTCGTCGTTTCAGAAATATCATATTAACGATCCATTTTCAGCAAAATAGTAACGTAAAATTTTCTGAGCGCTAAGCTTTATACTTGTCTCAACCTATCGGTTAACAGGTATGCAAATATTTTGTCTGCTTTTCAAATTCATATTGAATTAATTGATTATTCTAATTTTTTAACACATATAAAAAAAATCAAAATAATTTTTAAATGTGTTAACGACTTTTAATTTCAGAAATATCATATTAACGATCCATTTTCAGCAAAATAGTAACGTAAAATTTTCTGAGCGCTAAGCTTTATACTTGTCTCAACCTATCAGTTAACAGGTATGCAAATATTTTGTCTGCTTTTCAAATTCATATTGAATTAATTGATTATTCTAATTTTTTAACACATATAAAAAAAATCAAAATAATTTTTAAATGTGTTAACGACTTTTAATTTCAGAAATATCATATTAACGATCCATTTTCAGCAAAATAGTAACGTAAAATTTTCTGAGCACTAAGCTCTATACTTGTCTCAACCTATCGCTTAACAGGTATGCAAATATTTTGTCTGCTTTTCAAATTCATATTGAATTAATTGATTATTCTAATTTTTTAACACATATAAAAAAAATCAAAATAATTTTTAAATGTGTTAACGACTTTTAATTTCAGAAATATCATATTAACGATCCATTTTCAGCAAAATAGTAACGTAAAATTTTCTGAGCGCTAAGCTTTATACTTGTCTCAACCTATCGCTTAACAGGTATGCAAATATTTTGTCTGCTTTTCAAATTCATATTGAATTAATTGATTATTCTAATTTTTTAACACATATAAAAAAAATCAAAATAATTTTTAAATGTGTTAACGACTTTTAATTTCAGAAATATCATATTAACGATCCATTTTCAGCAAAATAGTAACGTAAAATTTTCTGAGCGCTAAGCTTTATACTTGTCTCAACCTATCGGTTAACAGGTATGCAAATATTTTGTCTGCTTTTCAAATTCATATTGAATTAATTGATTATTCTAATTTTTTAACACATATAAAAAAATCAAAATAATTTTTAAATGTGTTAACGACTTTTAATTTCAGAAATATCATATTAAAGATCCATTCTCAGCAAAATAGTAACGTAAAATTTTCTGAGCGCTAAGCTTTATACTTGTCTCAACCTATCGCTTAACAGGTATGCAAATATTTTGTCTGCTTTTCAAATTCATATTGAATTAATTGATTATTCTAATTTTTTAACACATATAAAAAAAATCAAAATAATTTTTAAATGTGTTAACGACTTTTAATTTCAGAAATATCATATTAACGATCCATTTTCAGCAAAATAGTAACGTAAAATTTTCTGAGCGCTAAGCTTTATACTTGTCTCAACCTATCGGTTAACAGGTATGCAAATATTTTGTCTGCTTTTCAAATTCATATTGAATTAATTGATTATTCTAATTTTTTAACACATATAAAAAAAATCAAAATAATTTTTAAATGTGTTAACGACTTTTAATTTCAGAAATATCATATTAACGATCCATTTTCAGCAAAATAGTAACGTAAAATTTTCTGAGCGCTAAGCTTTATACTTGTCTCATCCTATCGGTTAACAGGTATGCAAATATTTTGTCTGCTTTTCAAATTCATATTGAATTAATTGATTATTCTAATTTTTTAACACATATAAAAAAAAAATCAAAATAATTTTTAAATGTGTTAACGACTTTTAATTTTTTTTAAATAATATCTATATAGTTGTTGAAAATTGTTTAGCCAATTTATGTATAAGATGCGGCAATCTTTTAATTTGCATATGTTCATTTTAGACGACACATTGCCAAGTTTTGTTTAGAAAGTTGTGTTATTCTATTATTTTGAATTTGGGTTGTAGTAGACCACTTCTCCGTGAATTGGTAACCTCTCGGAGATTTTTTAAGGGGGCCCGGTACCGAAAATAAAAAAAAACTTTATTTATGTACATTTTTATGTCAAAAATTTATTTTATGTATGAGTTACTATTTATATATCTTTAAGAAAATGTTTTTTTTTAAATATTGTGTTTATTTATTTAAAAAATATTTAAAAACCAAGAAAAGTCCATAATAATTAATGTTTGCGTATTTTGATATAAGTCAAGAAAAAATATTTTTTTTTCAAAGTGAAAGCTTTCTGTAATACATAATTATATAAAGAAAATTTTTTCTTCACAGAATTTTGATAGGTGAATTAAAAAAATTAAAAAAATTCTCAAAGTTAAAATATTGAAAGTTTTGCTTTTTTTTATGTTATATTTTAAGCTAAATGTTATATTTTAAAACAGAATTAAAAAAAAAAAAAATTCTGCGAAGACAAAATATTTAAAACTATATAAATTAAATGCTCCAAAAATTTGAAAAGCCAATTGTTAATGGTTCTGGAGATATATCGATTTGATTATGCAACATCTGTGAAAAACACTATTGCTCTAAAAAACGCACTTTAAGCAGACGCTTCAAGGTGTTACGCCCATTAGTGACGTTTAAATCACAGGTAATTTTGTGGCGTTCTAATCGCCGGAGGAATAAGATAAAAACATCATTCTCTTCAGGAATGTATGAACTATTTTTTAAAATCAGAAAGGAAAAAAAAATGGGATTTTTGAAGAAATTTCGGTACTGGACCCCCGCAAGAAAGGGATATACTTAAAGTCAATGTGTTGTTAGGAGTGCATGTATATAGGATAATTGGTCCATTTTGCTTCTCAGAGAGCATTGTTACGGGCACTGTTTTCTTTGGAATTTATTAAATCCATTATGTTTAAGCAAAAGAAGAAAAAAAATTAAACTGTGAATGAGTTGAAAAAGCGTATCATTCAAGCAAGTCTTCTAATAATTCACGGTATGCTGCGAAACACTTGGAGAGAACCCGAATTACCATTTAGACATTTGTCGTACTACAAAAGGTGTATGCATCGAAATATTTATTAATATTAATTATTATATGATATTAATACAGTAGAATCTCGATTAACCGACCCAATTCGGACCAAAGGTAGGTCGGTTAAGTGAAAATTCCGGATAAAAGAGAGTTGTAAAAATAATAACAAGTAAATGATTTTCGTTTATTGAATACAGGACTTTTAATGTTTTTTTATGACATAATTGTTGGAAATGAGTTTTTGTTGCAATAATCTCGATAATCTTTGTTTCGCTGCTCTATCCCGGAGTCTTTTTGAAGGCAAAAGTTCAGTTTGATCTGCATCCGAAAGTTGCTGTAACCATGTCAGTTCTTTAGAAAAACAGTCAAAAGCCTCACCATTACTTATGTAACTTTAGAGCAAGGGTAAAGATTACGGTTTAAAAAGGAACAAATGATTTATTACTCATTTGGGAAATTTTTGATGTCGACTGAATGATTGCCGGTTAACAGAGAGTTCCGGATAAAGGAGGTACGCTTAATCGAGGTTCTACTGTACTTATATTTAATTTTTGTTCTTCATTTTAATGGGTAGTCCTGTAAAAATAAGTGACAGTCAATCCCCGTTAACGCGAAGTCGATGGGGCCACCGAAATTGTTCGCGAACACCGAAGTACAGAGTACTGCTTTTACTTTGCACTATACTATAATATGGGATTTATTGTGGATCCAGCCCAGAGGGCACTGTTCCACATATCGAAAATGAGCCAGAGGCACTTCGTAGCATTTGATCAGATCTAGTTGACACAGTATAAAAAACAAATCACCCAGCGACCGACTGAAAGAAGGAAGCTGGCTTCGCTCATAGTCCAATGCGGAGTGAGGAAATGGTATGTGGGAGGAACGCATCTTTAGAAGTCGATTTCACCTGAAATCTGTCACATAAGAGATGAGGGAAAGCTTTAGCGAGTTCCAAGATGGGTTCCATGAATTTTAGCAATTTAGCATAATAAAGGAAATCATCCATGTTTGTGTGTTTCAATAAAATGGCATCGAAAGTTTTAAAAAGGGCGGCAGCAGCTCTAACTTCGTCTTCGAAGGGATAAGGGCTGGTGTCGGTCATGGTTCCTTCAGAACAAAAGGGGGCTTTCTCCACTGGTTTGTCGGAAGGGATTGTTTGAGATGCAACTTCAGCATAGGTAGGCTTCTTTAGCCTGGCAAGTTGCAGGGGTCTAGGCAAAAACGGAGGTTTCTGCACCCGCTTGTTAGAGGAGGTAAAAGAAGGAATGGTCGCCATCTTGACCAAGGGACCTTCTCTACCTCTGGACATCAAAGATCTGCGAGCAGGACAGGTGTGGGAGCCACTGCAATGCGCCTGGTTGCAATTGCAGCAGCGTTTGGGACCAACTTTGGTCGGGCAGTCACTGGAGCGGTGTTCAGCTGCACAGTGGCGACATCTAGTGGGAAGCGAACATGAAGAGGCCAAGTGCGAGCCCCAGCTTTGACAATTAAGCATTGCCGGGGTCGGTGAGCTAGTTTCCCCTTCAGAGGTTCCATCGAAATCTGCAGGAAGAGCAGCATCTTCCAGGTTAGAATGCTCTCTTTGTTGTGGTGGCCGGGGAACTCCAGGATAAAGAGAGGCATCTTTATGCCTCGGCTTCTCCTCATCTGGGTGACTGATTTGGGTTGGAAGTCTGGCATCTCAGTGGCAAACCAGTCGTCTATCTCCACCGGAGACGTAGATCCAGGCAATCCCCTGACAACTACTTTAAATGAAGTGAGTTTGCCAGGATCATTTTGCGTAAAATCAACTCCACGTTCCTTAAGCCAGGTGTAAATAAGCGCCTCTTCAATCTCTTGTTGAGGGGTGACGCAAATCAGATCTTTAGAGACACGGGCGTTCAGAATACCATTTTGCTCAAGAAGCCTCTTGTGCAGGAAGCTTATGGCACTCTTCCCGTCCGCATCTGAAGCAAGGTAAAAGCAGGTAGGTACATAAGAGGGGCTAACAATGTTAGCGAGGTTTGCCTCTTCGTACTGTAAAACCTCTTCTGCCGGGGCCAGAATTTTACAACTCTCAACGTCAGGTTGAGTTAATTCCATAGAATTTTCAGGGGTTGTTAAATCTGGGGCAGGGACATCAACAGGAACATCAACATCAGTGTTAGCCTCGTCAACAACATCAGGGACAGAGCCCTTCGTTGAGATTTGCTTAACTAGTCTCTTCTTGCATTTAACGGTATTTCATGTTAAACAATTTCGCGTAAAAGGAGTTTGACTGTATAAGTTTCGTATACTTATATCCCGGACACATTGTATATAAAATAAACTAGGGGGCTCCACCCCCTGCTCGCTAAAGCTCGCCAACCCCCGGGATTGCTACTCAATTACCTTTGGTTCGCTTCGCTCGCTTCAAAGTGAGGCATTTAAAATATGCCCTAGCAAAAAGCTATTTCAGTTGCATAATCAATAAAAACATTGAAGAGTGATATTGTGCCATGAAATTGAAAAATTGTGGTTTATCCGGAATGCTGAAATTTTTATTCAATCTACTGTGAATTTTCAGCATAGAAACCTTAACATTCTTATTGGAAATTCCGTGCTCAGTTTTTATTGGTGTATATATATACGGAAAACGTTCACATATAAATATGAATAAAACTTTGAAGTACGGTACGGATTCTGCACCCAGAATTGTTTATATAAAACCGCGCCAAATTATGGCAACTATAGGCAATTCACTTGTTATTAAGAAAAGGGCGTCGGCTGACATTTGTTGGTGTAATTCTTGGCGCAGAATTCGTACCCGACTTGGAATTTTAGCCGAAAATTTTTCTGAAATAC
Source organism: Linyphia triangularis (assembly GCA_963978545.1). NCBI lineage: Eukaryota > Metazoa > Arthropoda > Arachnida > Araneae > Linyphiidae > Linyphia > Linyphia triangularis. The sequence continues at coordinate 16,461,364 of OZ021725.1, forward strand.
CTGGTTTATATAAATTTTAATCCAAAAGAAATGAACACATCTTGGATCTATTTATTCTGGCATCAACGTAAATATTAAATCAATAAGGTTTAAATAGGCAATAATTTGTATCAGTAATAAGAAAACAAAATATAGCGAATTCAAGTTGATGGCTACTGCCAGAAGTCAAATTTCAAAAGATATACTGTGATTGACTGGATGGCTGAATTTGGAAACTCGTGTACTAAGCACATTTAGAAGATTTGTGATTAGTTGTTTGAAGTCGTTGCCATTCTGCTCACAGAAATACAGCCGAATTTGAGCGGCGCGCAAGAGAATTATATATATAGATTCTTCCTCATCTAACTAAAGTTTTTATTCTTATTCAACAACAAATACAAAAACAATTCACCAAATACTAAAACTAAACCCTGCTACACCAAACCGTTCCCCAAACTCAAGAAAAATAAGCAATCCACTCCTCCGTTCTTTTTCCACAGCATCAATAAAAGCCACCGTCATTTCCCGACTAATTATGGACTGCCACCTCTCCAATTTTCGCACACAATTCTCCAGAAGTCATCTGTTCCTATCGCCCCGATTGGCCCCACCCCCCTTCGGACAATAAATCTTTCAGGCCAGATGGTGTATTTCGGACACAAGGCAATGATAGAGAACACATCATAAAAGCCAGGCCCCATCAAACATTTATAACGCTTTTGATACTGAAATAGTCCTCCCCAAGAACTCTTCGGTGTCAGAAGTAAAGAACTTGACTCCTTTGGTTGTTGTTTTTCCTTTTTTCCAATCAATTTTCATTACTATTCCGGCAGTAACTTGGACTTCCCAACACATGGTCGAGTCGTGAAAATTTCCCATGCAGTAAATATCCGCTTTCGAGTTTTGAATGGAATCGGTAAAAAGAAGTGTTTGCCCAAAATTGTTATATAATTCATGGGGAAGATCTGTTCTGTGAGGGGCTTCAGGGATAAGCTCTGTTTAATGAAGATGGATCGAGGAAGGATGTTGCGTGTAGTTATGCATGAATGTTTTCAATTTTGGGCGTGTAACAGCTTTTGAGGTGGAGACGGTTTCTGGTTTTTCTTTGTTCTGTCTATGTAGGGTTCGGTGTTGTGAGGTGATTTGATATTTTGTCATGGGTTTTTGAAGAAAATATAGAATTTTGGTGATCGTAACGTAAAAAAATTAAGACGGATCATCAATCTGTCGCTTCTCCGTAGGGCTAGTGCTTTATTATTTTGTCTATAATGTCTTTCGAAGTGTTGTTTTAAAGTACATGGATTTTTGTCATCAGATATAACAGTAGTAAAATATTAATAAAAATTTAAAAAAAAAAAAAAAATTAGGAAAAAAAACTGTTTACCTATTTAGTACTGATTTAAAAAAAAAAAAAAAAAAATATGAGTTAGTTTATAAAAACTTTCTCGAACTGTAATAGAAAAAAGCACCCGGTGCTTTCACTTTCAAATTTCGTTAATGATTTTTTATTACTGTTGTTAATTCTGATGAAAAAAATTAAGTTATAAGTTATTACTATAAATCCTTTATTTGCAAGGCCAATTTTTATTGCTACTTTTTTAAGAATATAGGTGATTTTGAGCTCAGATAGATTAAATACATCGTAATAATGGCTACGATGTAAACCACGATTCTGTGCCATGGATTAATTATTCTTTTGACCTTAAAATTTGATAAATGGCGTTGTCATTGACAGCGAGTAAATCTGAAAAGTTTCGGCTCCATTGCATGATGGCAAGTGGGTTAATTACTCATCCGAGAAGTCAATAAAAGTGCCTGTAAAAGCAGCCTTATAGTGACAGCCGGTTGTTACCGTTATAAGAAATTCGAATTTTAAATGCTATTAAAATATTACAAATTTAAATATTGGACTCGACGAAATAATATCTAAAAATACATTATTTCAACGGACAATTCCCGCATTTCTTAAAAATGAGAGAAATTAGTTTATATTTATAAAGAATTTCTTTCTAATTCCAAAAATTCAAACAAAAGTTTTTTGAAAAAATAAGTTATTTAAATATGAAGAAAAGAAATTGCGTCGAAACCCTACCCCTCCCAATCCGATCAAAACGATCCGCTATGGTTGGGTTGGTTGGTTGGTTGTATTCAGATTACTGGCGCCGTCAGCAACACGAGGGTTATATTGCGCCGAAACATTCGTCATTAGACAAGCCAACATACATTTACAAACACCCATGCCAACACGGGACTCGAACCCGCAACCTCGCGGTCTAGAAGCTAGCACGCTAACCACTATACCGTTTGGTCGGCCCGCTATGGTTGGGAATTTACAACATTCTTCCGTTTCTATGGTTATCGTGAGGTTTCTGCCAAATTTTTGGTGTGTATTTAGTAGACAATTGGGTACTTACGTATTATCGCAACCAGGTTGGCGCGATTTGAAGGCATTCAATCTAACCAGTAAGCAAAATAATTTCTTTACGGAAAACCACGTATAACACGTAGGGTTGCCGTAAGTAGGGTCGCCAAATTTGGCGATTTTTGCGAATTTTGGTTGCCGTAAGTAGGGTCGCCAAATTTGGTGATTTATGCGAATTTTGGCCTGGTTGCGTTAATACGTAAGTACCGACAATTGATATATCCCGTACCGGTTGGCGCGTTTTGTGAAAAACTTGCAAAACTGATTTCCGATGCTGCGTTTCAAATGAAGTGACGTCACATTCGCTTCGAGCAGAATGTGTCGTTTTTCTCGCCAAAATAAAGCAGCGAACTTAAAATACAGATTGAAAAAAAAAAAAAAAAAATGCATTGAGCAGAAATTGTTGTGTTTATGGCCTTTTCGAAACATTTAGAATTGAAAAAGAAATTAGAAAAAAATACGAGAATTGTCCATTATCCCCTATGGAGAAAATTTAAGATACTTTAGGCAGGATATTATATAAAATCTGCAAATAAAAAAAAAAAAAAAAAAAAAAATAAAAAAAAAAACCTTTCTGTATAGAGAAATAGTGTTGTTTATACTATATAACTATTTAAAATTATAATTTTTAATTGTAAATAATTCATTCTAAGTATGAAAAAAAATCTGTTCTTGTTATTCAATTGAATACTAAATCTATGACCAAAAACACGCAGCAGTAGAAGTATGGAAATATTTAATTTGCCAATATATTTATAATAAACGCTAAATAATAAATCGTACTATAACTAGTTAACTTAAAAGTAATCTACCAGCATGATGTTTAGGACGTGGAATTAGAATTATAAAGGACATTACGACGTCACAGTCAATTCCATTCGGCAGAGAAAAACTAATGGAAAACGCATGGAATCGAAATAAAAAGAATTGGATTACAAATGTGTATTGTGATTGTGAAAGGCCGACTTACTTGATTCTAAAAATAAACTTTGTTGCCACTCCCGCAAATGCAATATCAAGCATATGAATTTAAACGTAATGTGGCTGATATTCCAGCTCGAGATCACAAAATATATCTTAAAACCTCTCCAAAGAGGTCCAAAAAAAATTAAGACTTTAATTTTTAAACAAAACACACAATGCGTAATTGTAAATAAAATATTTGTCTTAAACTTATGTCGTAGTCTTTAAATTGGTATACTATTTATCAATTTTTATTTTCTATAAAGAGTAAAAAAAATGGAATTCACAAAAAGAAGAAAAAAAATGAAAAAAAAAAAAATCCAGAAATAATATATAAGATACTATTTTAAAAAGGGAAATAAATCTAATGTTTTAAAGCGTTTGTAAATCACATTTTTAATATTAAACATATTTTAGATAATAATTCATTTTATTCCCATTGTAAACATACCAATTTACAAGACACTTTTTTAAAATGACAAAAACACGTTTTCTATTCACTTAACTTAAAATAAGGTTCCAGTTTTTTTTAACACTCAAAGTATCATTAAAAATAAAGCGGCATAAATACTTTATGCGCTTCCTTACAAATTTATGCTTAGTTATATACAAACCTTCTTTATGTTTCACATTCATTATTTTCACACTATTCTTTTTTGCAAGAACATTTTCTTTGCATACACGTTTCTGTAAAAGTAGTTTCTCTGCTGTAAGACTACATCTACTGGGAATACTTCACCATGAGAACAGGCGAAAAAAATATCTTCTTTGCTTAACGCAGACATAAAATGTTCTGGTGTTAGCTAATACAAATGTAATTAAATGTTGTTATAATACTCAGTACCTTTATAAAGTAAGTATTTAAAAAGTGTGATGAAGAATTTACTGCATTCTTGAATATTTTAGAGTTATACTATTTTTTAATACTTTTTCTGTTATGTTCGTTTTATTTAAGTTGTATAGATTGTCTTGTTGACTATGTAAGACTGGATCAATATAAAGAAGTTTTTTTTTTTCCTACATAAATTAAAAAATAATTATTGAAAAATGAATTAAAAAAATCGAAAAAAAAATAGAGCGTTATAATTAAAATGTAGTTATTTGTGAAACTTTTTTAATGTTAGCGTTAAAGTATATGACATATGCGATAATTTATTGCCAATGGTCAATTCCCGCATTTTTTTTAAAAAACGAGTGAAATTAGTTTTTATTTATGAAGAATTTCTTTCTGATTCCAAATATTCAAACAAAAATTCTTAAAAAAAATTAGTTATTTAAATATAAAGAAATGAAAATGTCCCAAAACCGAGCCAAAACCAGTCCGATCAAAACACACAACAAAATATTTGACGTCAAAGCTTCCTTCCGTTTCTATGGTTATAGTGAGGTTTCTGCCAAATAGTTGGCTTTGGTAGACCATTGCAATATCCCGTATAGGTTGGCTCGATTTGAGCGAAACTTGCAAAACTGGTTTCCACTGCCGCATTTCAAGCCAAGATGTTTGGGAAGCCTTGACGTCACATTCCATTCAAGCCGAATAAATCGTTTTCTCGCCAACGTGTAACAGAGGAACTTTGATTGCAAATTAAAAAAAAAAAAAAAAAAGAAAAAAAAAGTGCATTGAGCATTTTGTTTATGGACTTTTCGAAACATTTATAATTGAATAAAAAAAAAAATATGGGAATTATCCATTGCCAATTCAAAATCTGCCTGTACAATATTGAGTATATGCAGGATCTTTTCGAAAGGAATCCTCATAATTTTCAAATGGCGAGAAACAGGGGGAGACAGAAAGAAGAGACAAGAGGTAAATTGATTAGACAGGTTTAGAATTGTAAATACACATGTTTACAAAATTAAAGTATATTTAATGACGGTGGCATATGGTTTTCCGATGAAACCCATTCTCATTTGGACGGATTTATCAATAAACAAAACTGGTATATTGGGGGTACTATAAACGAATCTGATGTATGTCTTGCAAACATCCAACTGAATTTTATTTCTTAATAAAATATAGAATAATGTTACTAGACCATGAATCCCCTGGTCTGCCGGAGCAAAAATGGCCGAATGAATCGTTTTCTCGCCAACGTGTAACGGGAAAACTTTGATTGCAAATTAAAAAAAAAAAAAAGAAAAGGCGCATTAAGCAGAATTTTTTTTGCGGGAACTGTCTATTGTAGTATTTTTAATTTGTGATTCTTATAAAATTTTAAATTTTATATATAATTCTAGTTAATAAAATAACTTTTAAAATATATATATATAAGTATTGATTTATGTATATATTTACTCGCACTTCTCGCGGTAAAAGGCTACTTTTGCCACGATTTCTGATTAAAAATGATCAAATAAAGTTACATTTTTTGCACATTGTTATAAGAATAAAATTTGTAGAAGAGATTCATTGACCGGTGTTGCCTCGTCAAATAAACATATTGACTCTTTTGAAAAAGTATTACTTTCACAACTAGTTGCATAAATAACTATTTTTAAACAGCGTGAAAAAAATTAAACTGTATTTAATCACTTTTAATCAGAAATCGTGGTGAAAGTAGCACTTTACCACGAGTACTTTTCGGCGTGCCTCGTGTTCTAATTTTATGTTGTTTTGGTATAGAAAGAACATTTTTAGAAGTGATTCAGTAACTGGAGTTGCCAATTTTAGTTCATAAATCAGTTAAAGAAAATGTATTGTATGCAACATGTGGGAAATCCCTTTTTCAATCTCGGCAAATTATTGAAAAAGTATTACTTTCCCAATTAGTTTGCAAAAATAGTTGTTTTTAAATTAGTGGACACATGGACAATCTTTGGATTTACGTTTGTTAAGAAGAATTATTATTTTGAAAATACATTAGAGTTAAATGTTTAATTTCTTAGTATCTGACATACCTGAATTCAGAGTAGGCGACGATGTAGCTTGTTTAAAAGTGCTCTTTTAATGATAGTGATAGTCCCCAAAATCCGATAGAATGCATTTTCACTGACACCGAAACTATCTGTCAAGTTTCAGCTCGATTTGTAACGGCAAATGGGCTAATTAGTTATCCGAAGTGATAATAGTAGCTTGTGTGAAGGTGGTCTTTTAGGGACGGTGACCCTAAATTTAATAGAATTTATTTTTATCGAATCTATCTGAAAAGTTTCAGCTCGATTGGATGACGGTAAATGGGTTAATTAGTCCTGTGAATCGAAAATAGTAGCGTGGTGTGAAAAAGGGGTCATTTAATGACAGGCCCTAAACATTATTGTAATGCATTATAATAGACATTGAATTTATCTTTCAAGTTTCAGTTTGATCATTAAGTGGCTTAAATATTTTTTCGCTGTTTTTCCCACCACACACACAAACACACAAAATCGAAAAATTACTATAAATGATTTAAAAAAAAAACAAAAAAAAAAAAAAACGCCGTCCAGGAAATAATATACAGGATTATAACACTCTTTTGACACCAATCTCTGCCTTAAGAGCAGTTCGTCTTAAAAATTGGAAAAATGGCGTAAAATATTTCGCTTCATATCTCGTGTTATCAAGCAATTATTTTACACTCTTACCAACTAACAAACTGACTCGGGAACACCGAATCGAACGATTTCGCTAATTACCCACTTTTAACGAACTTTGAGGCATTCCAAAATCAATAAATAGATCAATTTATGTATTTCTCCACCCCCCAACGCAACACACAAGAACACTTTCAATTCTCCATAGAAACCGAATTGCATCAAGGGCGTTCCTTTATCTTCAGCCGGGCGGCCGCATGGAACATCAAGTGTTCTTGTCAGCAATCGTTCCCACGCCTCTGCCCCCTTTTCGAATCTTCTAGTGAGGGGGGTGAATCGATCGTTTGCTACCACCTTTCCTGCACACGTGAATTGTGCCTTTAAATTGTAGAAGTGTCAGACTATTTGGAAAAAAAAAAGAAAGAAGCGTGAAGTGTGGAGAATTTGGTGGAAGGAACGACAGTTGGTATAGGCTGTTGTTGATGTTCTTTGTTACGCTGTGCGGGATGGGACAAAAGATGTAGCAATGGTTGAATGGTGCTATGAGGATTACATAGTTGCGAATATGTTAGAAATTGTTATGTTTAGTCACCTAAAAAGATAGGTAAATGACCCCACAATTGGTTTTTAAATTTCTCTGCCAAAAGCAGGGACGTTGCTGGGAATTTATTTCGGGACAAGGTATGAAATTAAAGTTTGTGGTAATAGAAAATTTCAATTCAAAATTCATTCTTACATATTAGTCCGAGAGGCGACTGCAATTTTTGGTACCCATCGAACATCATTCTGAATTTTTTATAGAAAATGTAGAAAAGTGAGTAGATTACGAATCCACTGGTCTGCCGTGGCAAAAATGGCCGAAACTGATCAAAAATCAACTTGGAATGAGTTGAACTAAAATTCGATTGCCTAATATGTCATAACTTGGCAAAAAGAGAACACATTTTTTCTTCTGGCAACCCACTGCATTTTGATTTTCTATGAGAAAAAGCGCAAACGATTTCTGATCTCTGGCTCGGAAAACTTGTATCTTTTAAAAGTAAGCCAAATTGGCGACATCAGTTACGTCATCAGTGACGTAATGTTTATTGCCAATTTGGCTCATTTGTGAAAGATGCCAGTAAGCCATAGCCACACATCCGAATCGTCTGCAGCCTTCTTAATTGAAAATTAAAGAGTGAGGGTTACCAAATAAAAAAAATGCTCATTATTTGGCAAGTTATGGCTCATTTGGCAGTTGGATTTAGTTCAACTTATTAAAAGTCGATTTTTGACCAGTTTCTGCCAGTTTTGCCACAGCATACCAGTGGATTCGTAATCTACTAACTTTTCTCGAATTTCTATACAAAATTCAGAATGATGTTCGATGGGGTCCAAAAATTGCAGTCGCCTCTCAGTATTTACATCTGCATGTATTTAACTACGAAAATAAACTATACGTGAGAATTTTTCTCCTGTGTCCTTTGAAACAAGTAAAAAATTATGAATAAGTATATCAAGAGTATTTATTGAGTAGAATATTTGTGTGCATCAATTAGACACTTAATGCTTAAATAGTATTTTAATTAAAAGAAATGGAGAGCATTTCTATTTACTCTACAGACGATCCCACTATTATAGTGTTGTTAAATGGCGGTAATTTCAAATCAAACTTGTTTAGGGTTGTATTTCAAGTAAATATTATGACTCATAAAAACAGAGTTTTTAACATAAATCCTTTAGATGCATTGTTAATTTTTATATTCATTACACACCGCCAATATAAAAACATTTCTATCAGCGTACGGCAAACTTCTTTTCGTAATCTATTTATTAAAAAGAACGTGAATCTCACATCGAAATATCATTTATTTTTTCTGATTAAAGTAATTTTATTATTTATTTATTAAAAAAAAATTTGGCAACTAGAAAGAGTTTCAGTCAATGGTCAGTTCAATGCTTTTTTAACATGATTGGATGACGGCAAGTTGGTTTATTAGTATTCTGTAAAAGCGACCTTTTAGTGACAGTAACAGCCCCAAAATTTATAGAACGCATTGTCATTGAACCTATCTGCCAAGTTTCAGCCCGATTGGTTGACGGCAAGGGGGTTAGTTAGGCCTTTGCAGATTTCGCTCCCGTGGACAAACAAACACACAAAATCGAAGTTAATATAAAGGATTTAAAAAGGATAACTTTCGAAAATAATAAGGAATTTGGTTTTAGAATGAGAGAAGGCCAACCGACATCCGAACCAAAACTATCTGGCCAAAACTATCAGGCAAAGGCTTAAAAATAAGGCAAAGGCTTCTTTGCCTTGGGATTCAATTGATTGCAAAATGTAGGTCAGAATATTTTTGTTTGTTAACATTAGTGAACGTTTGCAAGTACAGTACCCCCCCCCCCCTCCAAAAAAAAAAAAAATCAGAAAGATGGCTATATTTTGTGCTATAATTGTTGAAATAACAAACAAAAGGTACCGTTGTAAATCGAGGAAGGTTTTTAATAATAGTTTTTTTTTATCATGAGGGGTCATCTACATATTAAAACAGAACCAAACTTTAAAAAGTTCAATAGCAACCTCATAATATTATTCCATATTTGAATTCAGCCCATCTAAAAAAATGCCGGAATACAAAAATTCGTAATTTTCTAATGAATGGTTTATAATTTAAATGATAAAAAGAAAATGATAAATTAATGTTAAATAAAAAAGTTGTTTTTTTGGCCATAAATACTTAAATAGTTAATATATTTCAGTATTTTTTTTTTCGAAAGATAGTTTTTAAATGGCCAAACATAAATAGCAATCAACTTTTGCATCAATTTCTTTTTTAATAATTAATTATTAATTAATAAAACAATTTAAAAAATATTTTGAATAGAAACATATATATTTTTTTGCTTTCATTAGATTTACCACTGTCTTAAACCCCCCACAATTTTTTTCTTTCCATTTTGACTTTTAGTTCTCGATTTTTTAGCGAAAATGTAAAAAACGTTCACTTTAAGGGACAGTAGAGTAGACGACTTTTGAAAACTATCAAAGATTAATTCAAGGTAAACTAGCGGTGTGGAAAATCGCACAACGTTCAATTATCGTAAAATGGGGTGAATAGGAACAGCGGGGTGATCGGAACAGAATTTCTTGAAATTACAAAAAAAAAATAAAAAAATAAAAAAAAAAATATATATATATATATATATATATATATATATATATATATATATATATATATATATATATATATATATATATATATATATATATATATATATATATATATATATATATATATATATATATATATATATATATATATATATATATATATATATATATATATATATATATATATATATATATATATATATATATATCAATATATATTATTTTAGACAAACAAAGCAGTTTTTTTTATACATATTTTTTTAATCTGTCTAACGTGTTTGGAATCGTGGAACATATGTTTCGTGTGGTTTTCAACAGTGTCCTTTAAAAAAAAAAAAAAAAAAAAATTATTTTCTTAAATTACATTTATTTAAAAAAACATTTTTTAAGAAATTTCAATAAGTTATCCTTTAAAAATTTTACTGAATCATGTGATTTTTTCATTTTATAAATAATTTCAACGATCAAGTTACATTTGTGTTTACAGTGAAACATTTCTGTAAAATAATCACGCTTTGCTGAATACTGTTTACTAATGCCTGCATTTTATATATATTAATTTTCGAATTATCAGTAGTATACTGCAGTTGTACTTCTGCAATTACAGTGTTCGATATTTTATTTATTTCGTGTGAAGAATGCACATCTTTAACGTTGTAAATAAATCATGTTACTTTTGCGTTTACTTGCTATTTTTGTATTAATCTTAAACATGACACTATAAATCCAAGTAGTTTCTATGCAATTTTAGACTAATACTTGTATTTTTTAATCTCTTGAAACGCGCCACATTGATCGTTCGATTTCTCCCGCTGTGAAGAAGAACCTTAAAAATACCTTTTGTTTTATGGAAATTCTCCCTGAAGATCGGTCAAAAAATATTCGAAATGGTGCAAACCGTAAGATTCTACGATAATTGGAACCGAAGATATAGCCATCGTTCTGATTTTTTTTTTGGGGGTACTGTACATTGGCTTGGTGATATTATCTTTTAATAAGAGCACAAAAAAAAAAAAAAAAAAAAAAAAAAAAAAATAGTATAGAATATGTTAGTTGAATTAATTTAAAATTCGGTTTTTGCATAAAAACGTAACCGAAAACTGAATCTATGTTTTATATGTAACATAATTTTCTTGCGTTCAATTTCACTTTTCAGGCGGTCAAGGATGTTAAAATGGAATATCGTATTTCTAATACGGTTCCTTCAGAAAATTATCATTGTTTCACTAGTAGTAATATTCCTATCCTACTGTAGTCCTTGGCTACGGGTTTGACCAAATAAATATATATATACATTTTAATGGTAGTTTCTGCACTACAGTTATTTTTAAAATATTATCAGGAAAATTTACGAACGATAAATCACGCCATTTAATTTTAAATTTAAAAGCAGTGAACAGTGCAATAATGTAAATTACCTCTAAGTTGACCAGTGCTCCTTGCCTCTTGCTTGTATAAAAAAATTGCTAGACTATTACCCAAAATATTAAATGGGAAACATTTCCTCTTCTTTCTATCCTATAAATGTTTCCTAGAATCAAAAAAATTCTAAGTATCTCCAGATGCTAAATTTTTTTCCATTCACACTCAGTCCTACGATTATTCTTTTTGTCACCATCACTGCCAAACGCAATTACATCGCCGCCACACGAACAAACACTTCGAGCATCGTGATTTATGGCGTCCCGGACTGGGACAGGCACGTGACCGGGACAATGGGACAACACTACTCCAGTACTCACTCCCCTGCCAGTGCAGGTGGTAGTCCCTTTTATATATCAGACAAAAAAAAAAATGCCTCTCACAGTACGCTCTTGTTCACAGGAAAAGACTATTAAAAGGTCGAACTATATTCGATAATAATAAAGCGCGGTGGATGAAAGAAATTGAGGGAGGGGGGGGGGTATGCTGCAAATTTTACTGCTTCATTAGAGACCTTACCACTGTGGGCTGAGGGGTGGAAGGTTTGGGGGATTCTGCCTCCGGTTGTAACTTTTAAAATTTGTTGCGTGGGAAATTCGGGAGTGAAGTAAAAGGCGTGGCGTTAAAGTTGACCGAAATAAAGAGCGTGAATGGTAATTGGCGGTAATCGGATTATGAAATTTGGATTTAATTTTTTTTTTCTGGTTGATGGATTGATGTTTCACGTGTGGATTTATTCTGGATGTTATTGTTGGGGTTAAGGATTTTTTTTTTTAATTGTTTGCAGTTGAATTTCTTGCAAAGTTGTGTCGTAAAACTCTCACGGAAAAAATAAAAAAAAATAAAATAGGTTGATATTAAATGAATCGGTGTAACAAGGCCCAATTTTGTGTGGAAAAGTCACGTTAGAAAAATTTTATTTATGAAAAAGCGTATGTATTTTTAAGGGGACGTAACAGTCTTCGACGAAATTTAAAAGCAGTATTTACATCCAACTTCAATGTCCTATAAATTATTTAATTTTCAATATATATGCACATTTTTTGCACAGGATTTATTGTTGAATATTTGTTAATATTGTAATTGTGTAAAAATAATCAAAAAATTGAATAATTTAATTTTATAAACATTTTTTGAACGATGAAATTTTTTAGATTTAAAAAAATAGTCATTTGCCTTGGTACACTTTATAATGAAAATAATCTATAAATATTTATTTAAAAAATACCAATGTTAAGTAAACATTTGGAATTAATTTGCTGACCTATTTTTTAAAGCAATAGTGCTTTTGAAATTTATTAAAAAAATTATTCATTTTGTATGCACTAAAAATAACTTTTTCTTCGACATAAAATCCATAATAAAATATATATATACATATTTATAGTAAATATTTTAGGTCTACAATATAAAACTCTCTTCTGTATAATAAGTTACATAAAAATTAATATGAAATATAAAATAGATTTTTTTTTTAAAGTGTACCAAGGCAAATGACTATTTTTTCAATCTAAAAAAATTTCATCGTTCAAAAAATGTTTATAAAATTAAATTATTCAATTTTTTGATTATTTTTACACAATTCCTATATTAACAAATATTCAACAATAAATCTTGTGCAAAAAATGTGCATATATATTGAAAATTAAATAATTTATAGGACATTGAAGTTGGATGTAAATACTGCTTTTAAATTTCGTCGAAGACTGTTAAGTCCCCATAGTATCAAATAGCAACTTTTTCGGAAGGTTGCTATTATAAGCCTTTTCAACAAACTCTTGCCACCTTTAAATTTGTCACTGCAAGAGTCCATCAATGAAAAGCAAATGACAAGGATTTTGAAAGTTTATATTCTCTCTGGGAATGTACCCCCATCATTTTTAGCGTTTTATAAAAGCTTATCAAACAGAAATACATAACCGAAATTAGATTGTTCTTTCACGGATACATTTTCACTTACTACTAAAAAATACGCTGAGATTGCGCTAGACCATTAATGGGTTTTTTACTGTTGTAAAATCAACAGGTTATGATAAGAAACCCCTTTGACAGGAAAATGACGGAATCGCATAAATGACTATTAGTAATGTTTTGACCTCCTTAAAAAATTTTTAAAACTTGACCTTACTTGAAATAAATTCACCAATTCGTATATGGTGCACATTATTTTTCGAAAACTTGGCTGTGATATTAGTGTAGAGGTTTATTCGCAGTGTTGTGTTTCAAGTCCAAAGTAGAAGACCAATAAGTAGAAAAAATCTTTATTCGCAGCCACTCATGGTCTGAATAGGCATCTCGTAAAACAATATCAAATATAATTTAAACATACCAAACTGGTATAAACATCCTTCAATCCACCTATTAATGGTTTAGCGTTCCATCCTTCTAACGGACTTCATTAGTATCCGTTTTTATATATACAAGCAAGGCCGAAATGAAGTTGAAAAGTGTTGCCACTCATTAAATTATGAAGATTAATATCTCCATTACGGCACTTGCTTGTGGTAAGGAAGTATGATTGTATTTCAACAAACGACCGACCTTAAAGCTTGGCGTCCACTATCTCTAAGCAGAGCAGAGCAGATCAGAGCGGAGTGGATTAGAGCCAATTACAAGGCTGCCAATGTCTACTATAGCACGAGCCTCGAGCTACAATGGACTTTGACAGCCTTGTAACTGGCTCTAATCCAATCCGCTCTGATCTGCTCAGTGATAGTGGACGTCAAGCTTCAAAATTTAACTAACAATTTTACTCAGATGAGCAAGTGACACCACTTTATTAATTGAAAATCGCTTAAAAATTATTAATTTAAAAAATGAATAATATATTTTTTTCCTATGAATAACATACTGGTTGTTTCCACTAAAACACAAACTCCTCAATCATTTCTGATATCGCCTTATTATCAATAAGAAGATAACTTTGAAATAGCTTATCAGTTGATTTTAAATTTGCTATTTCAACGGTTTCAGAACTAGAACCCAATGACATTTACAGTATGACATTCATAAAAATAGCCACCACCAAGTTGTCTAGCGTTGTCTGTTGCCGTGGAAATTAGTCTAATTTCATTTCCCAATGGATATTCCAAAAGAAGGACATCGACATTGACCTACTGAGTGCTTTGATAGCTTATTAGGGATATTTCATGGATTACTAAAGTATTGTTACGAATTTTTCCACTCAGGCAATGATGGCACAGTTTTTAGGATGAAAACTACTATTTATTCACTCTTCACAGGCACAAAATTTATTCACAGACAACAGTTCAATCACCCTCAAGCTTCAACACAAGCTTCAGTAAGAACAACTTCGAATACAGCGATTATACAAGCTCTTTCCAGTAAACAAAGCAATCAGCTCTCATCGAAGTCCGAAGTCAATCTGAAAATTTTTCCGATCTCCAGTCTTATTTATACTTGGCGCGAGAGAACATTCGCGAAATTTCCAGCCAATTCGTCGAAAAAGAAACATCTCGAAATTTCTCGATTGCTTTAGGTGTTGCCACCTTTTTCTAACTTGTATAATCCCTGTTAATAAATAAAATAAGATAAAATAAATTACAATAGAATTTTAAAATAATACGTCACTAGTTACACTATATACAGACAATTTGTGCAACAGTATATTGATTCAAATACACTATTCTTCATCCCTAAAAAGAATTCCGTATTGTAGCTTTTTAGGCCACCAATATTCTGAATGCAGCAACCCTATTTTTAAATTGACAAGTCTTGTTTCTACAACGAACCGCCCCCTTCTAGACTTTCTGGCGAGAGCTATTCTCCTGATCAGCAGACAGTACACTTAAAAGTTGATTGAGAATTAAGCTTCAGAAATGCGCATTAGTGGCATGTTTAAAGCGAGCAAGAGGCCACTACATGTCGAAAAGAAAGATGGTGTAGATTAAGTGATGGGAAACGTCACTTGGGTGTCTGAATGACCTATTTCGATATACAGACCACTCATTCAAACACCAGCATTAAAAGTTACTTTTACAGATAAATAAGTCAATGTTTACAATTATTTGCAGACGATTTTTGCAACAATTTTACGAATTTTTCTCAAAGGAATGATGACACAGCTTTTATTAAATAAAAACTTTAATTTATTCTTATTTTCGAAGGCTCACACATTTCTTCGAACAATAGAACAATTGCTATCAAGCTTCGATACATTTAACTTCGAACACAGCGATAATTCGGGCTCAGTAAACAAAGATCTGATGCTTTCCGAATAGTGTCCGATTCTCGTCTTCCCCAATTCTATTTTTACGCTTCCTTTTATAGTTTCGCGGCAGAAATTTCTAGCAAAATCCAGTTAACCAATTGCGTGATCGAAATTACTAGAAATTTACCGATTGATTTAGATGTTGCCACCTTTTTCTTAACCTGTATTATCACTGTTTACAAATAAAATAAAATAGAACGTTAAAATAAATACGTCAGTGTTTACAATTTTATACAGAATAAAATGAAATCGAACTTTAATATATATATGTCATTATTTACAGACGATTTTTGTAATAATATTGTTGTAACTATTCGTAGTGTAATAAATCATCATTATGCGTGTTCTCTCTTGTATCTTCCTGTCTTTGTTGGAGTATAACTAGTCTAGATAGCGTTTTTGACTACTGTTTCTCTATCACGAGAATACAGTTAGATGGTGATGGTACATCGAAACAAGATTCGTTGATTAGAATAGGGGAATTGCATGCAGAATATTGGTGGCATAAAAAGTTGCAATGCGATACATGTCTTTGTAACGAGGAATCATTTACTTTAATCAATATATTTTGATAATATATGGCATATCACCAACACTCTCAACAAGCCAATGTTAGTGTATTTCTTCTGGAACCCACCATGGAAAATGGGATTAATCTCGTTTCCATAGTAACAGACAATGCTAGACTTCTTGGTTGGCAATTTTTGAGATGAACTGCCAGTAAAAGCTCCTGTATGATTGTAGTGTGTTATTATGTTTTTAATTTCCATGCCCATATATAAAACAGTTCCGATTCACTCTGTATGCGATTTACGAAACTAAATAGAGAGCATACATCTTCAGTCTCACAAATCACAAAGTCAAACATCTGTTAAAACGTCCCGCTTAACCTCTACACATTTATTCTGATTCTTTTATTAACATTCCCTTCAAAACTGCCATTTATATCTGTCCACGATGTTTCTTACTAAGAAAGACTAGCACCTTGTATTTTCCACCCCTTAAAGACATGCAAAACTGCAGAAAACTTTACTTTCAACCCAGTTCGAAGATGTTTTTAATAAATCAAAACGCAGGTATACATTTCGTGGTAACCAATCCGCAACTGGAACTCGAACGGTCTCACGGTTAGTAAAGAGAGATGATATCTACCTCCAAGCTCCTCACCACATAGTTTGCGTCACAAGACGACAACTTCAACAAACAACGATTGGTGATGAGCGTTTGATGTCATTAGGTTGCACTTAGTTTTGGAGCCTGGTTGGTTGAACTTATTTTGCAATCGTAACGTCACGGTCATTTTGTGATTTACGCTGTTAACCCTTTGTACTCCAGGCCTTTTTCGCGCGGAGGAATCAGCAACTCGAGACATTTTAGGTTCGGCTGGTGTTTATGGATTTGCTTCATAGAAACTAAACACAGTCATTGGCCTTGCATCGAATTTCCGCATCACACCTAATGGTCCTCTCGTGGTTTGGCATCCAATCGTGTGGCGCCTTAGAGGCGCCACTGTAGTGCAAAGGGTTAAATATAGAAATGTTACATCAATTTGTTCACTAACTAGATAAAGCAGGGCATGCTGAAGAATTTATCCTCTTCTCTGTACACATTACCGGTAATTTTAATTCTAACGTACATTTTCTTTTCCGGTTATTTAGTACATATGTTATGAAAAATACGATAAATTTGGATAATATACATAATAAATAGTTATTATATAGAATAACTGGTTATTGTACGTAATAATATCCCACCTATTAACTTGGTTATCATACATACTTACTTAGTTAGGCTCTTCACGTCGTTTGGCGCATAAGACATCCAGCCTACCTCTTCATGCCTTCCGATCTTTTTCCAGGGATTTTCCTTCCTCTAGACCAGCGTTCGCCACTAACTTTTAGAGACGGGCCGCATGACTTATGTTGGAACTATCCGCCGGCAGCAAATTTATACCCAAAATATGTCAATATATTGCTTTACTACATATGTTCAATGTTAGAAATGTGATAATTACTAAAGATTCAACAATATAAAGCAATTTTGAAAATTTAACAAAAATTTAACTTTTTTATATTAATAAAATAAAAATTGATATTTGGTTCGTGTTTCAAATTATTAAAAAAAAAAATTCTATACATCGTAAATCAAAGTCATAAGAGAAGTTAACCTTTTATGACAATATTACAATGTGACTTGACATAAACTCATAATCAATAAAGATATTTAAACCATACCTCATAAATCTTCCAGTTTAGCCGATGTTAATTGCGAGCAGATGACGGCCGGTCCGCTTTTCACTATCTACTTTGCGTTTAAAACTAGTCTTCGACGCCATTATTGCACTGGAGTCATAGAGATCGCGATACTTCTTTTTAGGTCAAAACAAAAGAGGCCAGTATGCATAAAAAACACCCAACTCCTGCCCATCACATTCAGAAAAGCAGAAATCGAATTGTGCCATTCACGAATCGAGGGGGTAGGGTATCAGAAGTACATAACTAAGCAATGCGAAGGAAAGCGTCATTGGTAATAATTCAAACTATTGCTTTATTTTTTTATTTTTTCTCGTTGGCAGTCTCAGGGGGGCAGTCTCAGGGCAAAAAAAGGCTATTTCAGACTTAATGATGCGGACCACTTAATGGAAAACGCGTTTTTTGGTAATAAACACATACTATGGAAGACAAATTGAAATTATTTCAGCAAAATTTGATTTTTGCTCTTCTGTAGTGCCGGCGGTCCGGAGAAAAAGCTGTCGCCTAGTGGCTGACGCTGATCTAGACCATTTAAGGAAGCCTTTTTTAGGTCTGATTGCATTTGTCTTTGCCAAGTTGTCCTAGGTCTTCTTCTTTTCCTCTTGCCATCAGGAGCCCAGGAGAGAGAAAGGTTATCATACATAATAACTTTTTATTACATATAGTATCCAAATTAATCATATTGCCTGCAAAATATATATAGGTGGTTCTCTGTAATTTGCTCTACGTAAAAATGAAGTCTAATGGTGGAATCAGCACTTGATATTCAGCCGGTCTAAAAGTATTAAAAAGTTGTGGCTTAATTTTGGTTATGGCTTATTATCAAAAGCTATGGCTTATTATTATTGTGGGCACTGTTAATGGCTACCTTTATCTTGAGGTTCTATAAATCCGTTGTGAATGAATAGAAAATTGGAATTGTAGATGAGATGAAGAAGAGTATCATGCAAGAAATTTGTCTGATAACTTTTAGTTATGCTACGAAACACTTGACGAGGACTGTATCACTTTTTAAACGTATGGCACAAAAAGGTACGCCCATCAAAAGTTATTGATATTAAAACTTGGTGAGATGGTCTTCCTGCAAAAATAAAACATATTCATTCTGAGGGGTAGTTCCGTAAAAATAAGCCATAGCTTTTGGATACTTTTATCCTCAACACCCTGTATTAAAAAGTTAGTCGATAAATTAGCATTCATTTCATGAAATTGTTAAAACTTTAAACCACCACTCCTTGTTTTGAATTTAGCTGTAGATACCATTTCAATATTTAGTACGGCAATGGACAATTTCCGCACTGTTTTAAATTTTTTTAAATTCAATTCTAGATGTTTTCGAGAAGGCCATAAACACAAACAATTCTACTCACTGCGCTTTCTTTTTTTAACTTGCAACTTAAAATCGCTGGTTTGTTTAGGCTAGAAAAACGACTCATTCGGCTCGAAGCTAATGTGACGTCACTTGTTCCGAACTTGGCTTGAAACGCAACGGCGGACACCACTTTGCAAGTTTCTCATAATTCGCGCCAATCGGTACGGGATATGGAAATTGTCTAAAAAACTCACACCAACTACTTGGCAGAAACCTCACGATAACCATAGAAACGGAAGGAAGTTTTGACGTCACAGCTAAAATGTAGCGTTTTGATCGGACTGCAATCGGACGAGTTTTTAGGGCGTTTTTTTTTCTTAATATTTAAATAACTAATATTTTTAAAAGAACTTTTGTTTGAATATTTAGAATCAGAAAGAAATTCTTCATAAATATACAATAATTTCACTCGTTTTTGAAAAATGCGGGAATTGTCCATTGAGTGATCATCAAAATATTTACTTTTGTCAAGTTCTTTATTGGTTGGTTGGTTGTATTCAGATTATCTGGCGCCGTCAGCAACACGAGGGCTATAACGCGCCGAAACATTCGTCATTAGACAAGCCAACATACATTTACAAACACCCATGCCTAACACGGGACTCGAACCCGCAACCTCACGGCTTATAATTTAGCACGCTAACCACTATACCATTTAGTCGGCCCAAGTTCTTTATCTTTCAATTTTAAGAATAGCAGATTCAATTGGAGTTAGTAAACGAAAGTTGTAAGTTTCCCATATCTATGAGTGTACTTTTTCACACACCGGGAGGGGGAGATTATTTTTTGAGACAGTGTATCGTTCCTCTGGCAGCCGTGCCTCAGTCTCGAAATTAATATTCTCGATTCGGCATCACGAACCAGAAAACTCGGCAAACTACCAATCCATCAGAGTAGACCAAAATCTTTCCTCCTTAGCAAACTCAAGCGACAGGATATCCTTCAAAATCCCGACCGCAATTTTAAACTCCCAGGTATAACACAATCAATATCCTAACCACCTACCAACTTCTCAAAATGGATGGCCACAAAATTACATCGCCAGCTAAAGAGAGAGCGAGAAAACTTTTTAAAAACTTGCTCTCAAAGTATGATTAATTGGCCCGCGCTTTAGAAACAAGATTCCCGGTGAATTATTGAAGAAAATTCGCCTCCCTTAATTAATTTAAATACGCTAATTAACGGCAGGCCCCGGCTTACGCGGAGAATCGGTAATGCATCTTCGGCAGGCTATTAACGAGAAAGTAAAAATGACGCCAAGGGTTGGCGAGAAAAAATGGTGTCGGTTGGGAAATTTGCTTGTTCGGTCGTTATATAATATGTTTGTTCTTGTGATCCTTGAGATTGATACCTGTGGGATATTCAATGGCAGGGGGTTTAAAAAATTGTGGTTGGGGCTGGAAGATTGATGGTGGTTATGAAGTGGCGTCATTTGAAAAGCTAACAATGGAGAGTTGTTGGAGCTTGGGGGTGGAGGAAATAGAGAGCTTTGTTGGTTAGTTTTTGATTGGTAGTAACTAGTTAAGAGTTTTGTTTGATAACTACTTTTGAAAAGGTTGCAAGTTTATTCTCTTTTGTAAAGAA
Organism: Linyphia triangularis; assembly: GCA_963978545.1. Classification (NCBI taxonomy): domain Eukaryota; kingdom Metazoa; phylum Arthropoda; class Arachnida; order Araneae; family Linyphiidae; genus Linyphia; species Linyphia triangularis. The sequence goes on from OZ021725.1 coordinate 16,482,253, forward strand.
ATAATAAAGTCTAGTCGATTTAAATTGAGTTTTTTTCAATAGCTTTTTCTTAAGAAAGTCCTTTTTAGAAATGAAAAATGCTTTTTCCTTTCCCAAATTGATGAACTGTATGTTTCAGCTAAAAGTTTTACTAATTTTGAATATGCGTTTCTTTAAAATTCTTTTTATTAACTTCGATTTTGTATTTGTGTTAGTGGCTTGAAATTTTTTTCGGAGGGCTAATTAACCTACTTTCTGTCATCCGATTGAGTTGAAACTTGGCAGATAGACTTGTCCATGGCAATGAATTCTCTCATGTTTTTGGGGGGATAAAATTTAGTCAAGAGCACGGAATGTTTTTGCAAATACAGCAAGAAATACTAATTAAATATTGTGTTAAAAAAATACACAGTACCTACTATTATAACTAGAAAAACGGCCATTAGACAGAATGAAAAATGTTAAAGAGCCGAAATTTTTTGGGGATTCTTGGTTTTCATGCACATCGCAGACGTATTCTAAATAGGCACTTTAAATTTATGGACTGAAATAGACGTCGAGAAGTACTCCATGATGAAACGGACAAATTCAACTCAATTGCATTTTAATTTTTTAGAGATAGAGTGCTTACTTTGAAAAATAAAACATAAATTTATATGCCTACTTTGTCAAAATGGCAACTTTCCTACAGTTTTTTGATAATTTTTGCTCATTTTCCGTAGTTTTTTCGGATTTTCTGTAGTTTTTACTGATTTCCCTTAGTTTTTATGGATTTTCAATTTCAGTATTGCCGACATTTACGCCGTTTTTGCTGAGTGTTAAGCTGATGTAATAGTCACTATTGTATATCGTACTCATTAATCGTAATGTAAGAGTATTAGCTATGATTAAACTATAAAAAGCAGACAAATCCGTAAAAATTACGGAAAATCCAAAGAACATTTACTTAAACGTATGTATGGTATAATTTTTAATATTGCTAGGTATATCTACAAAATATTCCTTTGAAGTTCCGCTCAATACTGTTGTTACACTAATATTAGAAGAAAATATTCTGTACAATATTTTCAACGTGAAAGTAAATTCGATAAATATTGTTTATTCTCTAAAGGTTATTATTTTTAAAGAACTTTTTTTTTTAAATTTTCTTCCATTTTCTACCGCTTAAAATAACACATCAATCCAGTTGATAACTGCTCGACTTGCAAGAATGACTGTCGATTCTTCATTATAAGCCTTTTTCCTTTCAATTGCCTATTTGTTAACATAGGGTAATGAATGATTGTTTTCAGTTAATTTTTTTTTCTTCCTTTTTTTTTTTTTTTTTTTCATTTGTCCACGTTTTGGAGTATCCTGATTTCAAAAATGTGGTTTAGAAAAAATGTATCTCTGTTAGTATGTATGTCTGTGTGTACGTGGTCAGCATAACTCCCAAACGGATCGACCCAAGATGCGAAGTTCAAATTTTGCCTAAGGGTAACCGGTGGCCATGGGACCTGTCATTAGAGTTTCCATCAAAATTGCACGCTGTAAAATTCATGTTTCTGAGCAATGGCCAAAAAACGGCTCTAACAATTTTGATTAAAATCGCTGTGGTAATGCCTTTTAAGGTGCTCTAGACACCTCAACCTCCGTAAATTTTCGCAATATAGACTCAAAATTTTGAAAAATGAATGTCTTTAACACAGAGTTCTCTTCCCTTAATCATCGCCAAACTGGACATTTAAAAAAAAAAAATATATATATAATATGAAAACAGCGAATTACACCAATTCATAGTAAATATAGATGCAATGATCAGTATTAAGTGTAACTGAAAGTTGTGTGATGTTATACACCTCTAGTTCTTTTTTTTTCTCCTGTATTAGATATTTCTTGCACAAGAGCGACAGGAGAACTATACCTGATCGGAGCATCATTACAGAAAGATATAGTCTACTGAAAGCAGTACGATTATACACTTAACTAAGAGTATGGAGCATCGTACAACTTTCAATTTCGATTAGAATTGATGACTGCGCATATATTTTAAATGGATTGATGTAATTTACCATTTCCATATTTTCATTCATTTAAAACGGCCAGTTTGGCGATGTTTTTCGATAGTTATTACATAATTATTTCGGATAAGTGAAACACATGAAGAACAGTCATTGATGGGTGATGCTCAAGGGAAGAAAATCCAGTTTGAAGGACATTCGCTTCTCAACTTTTTGTGCCGTTATCGAATTTCTGAGAGAAAAATTTAAAAAAAAAAAAAAATGCTAGTAAATCGTGAACATACTGGTATGCCGGGCAAAAATGGCCGAAATCAGTCACAAATCTACTTTGAATGAGTTGAACTAGAACCGATTGCCAAAATATGTCATAATTTGCCAAATAATCAGCATTCTTTTTTTGTTTGGTAATCCACAGCTCTTTAATTTTCAAAGAGGAAGGGTGCAGACGATATCACCACGCTAGCGATGTCTTGTTGCCAAGTTGGCAATAAATGTTACGTCACTGGTAACGAAACTGATGACGCCAATTTGGCTCGCTTTTCAAATTTGTAAGTAAGACGTATACCTCGATGGTAAATAAAACATCGTTGGAGATATGAATCGTCTGCAACTTTCTTCATTGAAGATTAAAGAACGGTGGGTTACCATATAAAAAAGAATGCTTATTATTTGGCAAGTTATGGCATATTTTGGCGATTGGATTTAGTTTAACTCATTCAAAGTCGATTTTTGACCAGTTTCGGTTACTTTTGTTACGGCAGACCAGTATATTCATGATGTACTCGCATTTTTAAAAAAAATACATGTAGGTATTTTGTTAAAGTAATCAGAACGATGTTCGATGGTATTAACGGAATTAGCATTCGTCTCTCAGTTCGGCAGTTGAAAAAAAGTGTGTGATGGTTCACACGCCAAGTTTTATTAGAGAAATTGCTTTTTTTTTATCATAGTAATATTTCTTCAGTCAAATTATTATGCTAAAAAACAGTAAACATAGTTTTTTTTAGAAATATGATATAAACAAAACTTTTATAGTACGTATTTATAATTATTTATAGGTGTGAATTTAAAAAAAAAAAAAATTCATAGTCAATCCAAATCAAAAATTTACAACTATAATTGCTTTAAAAAAAAAAAAAAAAAAAAAAAAGTGAAATGCTTTTTTATTTTAATACATATACTTATTTATGAAGAATGCACGTGATTTTGCATTATGACATACATATTTTGATAATTTATTCTTTTTTTTATTTTGCATTATGATATTTTATTCATATATTAAATTTATTATATTTTAAAAGACATGAATGAACGTACCATAACAAATTTTAAATATTTGTAATACATATCCCCGTTTTATGGTACCATTCGTTGGGATAAAGTTGCTAAGATAAATGGACAATATATATATATATATATATATATATATATATATATATATATATATATATATATATATATATATATATAAGGCAAAGCCCTCACTCACTCACTCACTCACTCACTGACTCACTCATCACTAATTCTCCCACTTCCCACATAGTCACAACTCTGAAAATCGGCACAAATATCAACAATGGTAAACATAGAAAAAGTAAACTATTCCGATCTCGATTAACACACTTTAAGGTGTCGAAAAGGGGTCAAACGTTCCAAACGGGGGACATTCGAAAATCCTACTTCCCACATAGTCACAACTCTGAAAATCGGCACAAATATCAACAATGGTAAAAATAGAAAAAGTAAACTATTCCGATCTCGATTAACCCACTTTAAGGGGTCGAAAAGGGGTCAAACGTTCCAAACGGGGGACATTCGAAAATCCTACTTCCCACATAGTCACAACTCTGAAAATCGGCACAAATATCAACAATGGTAAAAATAGAAAAAGTAAACTATTCCGATCTCGATTAACACACTTTAAGGGGTCGAAAAGGGGTCAAACGTTCCAAACGGGGGACATTCGAAAATCCTACTTCCCACATAGTCACAACTCTGAAAATCGGCACAAATATCAACAATGGTAAAAATAGAAAAAGTAAACTATTCCGATCTCGATTAACACACTTTAAGGGGTCGAAGAGGGGTCAAACGCTCCAAACGGGGGACATTCGAAAATCCTACTTCCCACATAGTCACAACTCTGAAAATCGGCACAAATATCAACAATGGTAAAAATAGAAAAAGTAAACTATTCCGATCTCGATTAACCCACTTTAAGGGGTCGAAAAGGGGTTAAACGTTCCAAACGGGGGACATTCGAAAATCCTACTTCCCACATAGTCACAACTCTGAAAATCGGCACAAATATCAACAATGGTAAAAATAGAAAAAGTAAACTATTCCGATCTCGATTAACCCACTTTAAGGGGTCGAAAAGGGGTCAAACGTTCCAAACGGGGGACATTCGAAAATCCTACTTCCCACATAGTCACAACTCTGAAAATCGGCACAAATATCAACAATGGTAAAAATAGAAAAAGTAAACTATTCCGATCTCGATTAACACACTTTAAGGGGTCAAAAAGGGGTTAAACGTTCCAAACGGGGGACATTCGAAAATCCTACTTCCCACATAGTCACAACTCTGAAAATCGGCACAAATATCAACAATGGTAAACATAGAAAAAGTAAGCTATTCCGATCTCGATTAACCCACTTTAAGAGGTCAAAAAGGGGTTAAACGTTCCAAACGAGCAATATATTCGAATGTCCTACTTCTCATATTTTCATAATTCTGAAAACTGGTGTGAATATCAATAAAGACAAACGCAGAAAAAGTAAACTATTCCGATCTCCGGTGGATCAAGGGGTGGAAAAGGGGTTAAACGTTCCAAACGAGGAATATTCGAATGTACCACTTCCCATATGGTCACAACTCGGAAATTTGGTACAAATGTCAAAAAAGATTAAACATAGAAAAAGTAAGCTATTCTGTTCTCGATTAACCAACTTTAAGGGGTCGAAAAGGGGTTAAATGTTCCAAACGAGGGATATCCGAATGTTCCTCTTCCAATGTAGTCATTTTTCTGATATTTTTTTGCAAATGTTAAAAAAATAAGTCATTCCAATATCGATTAACGAATTTTTAAGGGATGAAAAGACGACGCAACATTGAAACTATACGAGGATTATCTTAATGTCTAATTAACTTAATTCCAATACAGCTACTACTTTGAAATTTAGAACTAAGAGCAAACATAAACACAATAAACTATTCCAGTTTACTATTCACAATTATAAATTTCGTTTAAAATGTCAACAAAGGAAAGTTCCTATTTTGATAAATCAATTTGTCGGGATCGAAATGGGAGCAAACGTCTGAAGTGTAGAATACATGAAAGTCTTTTGATCGCTAAAATGCTAATGGTAAAATTTCGTAGCGCAGCACGGGTATTCAGCTAGTATATATATATATATATATATATATATATATATATATATATATATATATATATATATATATATATATATATATATATATATATATATATATATATATATATATATATATATATATATATATATATATATATATATATATATATATATATATATATATATATATATATATATATATATATATATATATATATATATATATATATATATATATATATATATATATATATATTATTTCATGATTTAAATACACATATTTTTTATTTTAAGATTTAAATACACATATTTTTTATTTTAAGATTTAAATACACATATTTTTTTATTTTAAGATATTTCTTTAATTCTAAGATTAAATTAATTTTACTGCACTTAAATGGCTGCTGAGTCAATTCATAAATATTTATAATGTTACATATTACAGATTTATATAAGCTAGTCAATATATTTATAAGTGTATGTAATGAATCAAAAGAAATTTCTCGTTTCCATGGAATATCCTACAAAATTCTTACTCTAATATAAATTTATTTTCATTCAGAATTTTTTATGTAAAAAACGGTCAAATAAAAATATTATAGCTCAAGTATTATTCAAATTACCACACGAAAAACATTACATAAGCGTTTAATTAACATTGATAAACTTGCCTTGTAATTTCACTTGAGTAACCATAAAAATGTCTTAAAGTAAAACTTTCTAATATTTCAATCTTAGCTGAAAAAATTTATTTGTTTAAATATTATACTCAAAGCGCATTAAATGTAATTTTTTTTTTATCAAAGTATACGCCTTGCATTAAAGTTATTTGTAAAGTTAAAGTAAGTACTTCACAATTTTTGTAATTCGTAAACTAATTACGGTATGATCGACGGTCATTAAAAACTAATTACCAATATTGAATTTAATACTTTTCACTCTAAAAGAACCCAAATAATCTCCCAAATTGCAATATTGTAAAATTAAACTAAAAGTAAACTAATTACCCAATCCAATTACCCCAGCACATTGAAAAAGAGGAGCTAAATAACCAAAGTTGGCAACCCTCTCTTTCCTTTGACGCATTCACGATAAACCCAAGCTTCTAATGCAGAATGAAAAACACAACAAAAGAACAGAATGGAGATTGAAAATTCCCTCAAACCAATTTGTAGCTTCGGAAAGTAACCGCTTCCCTCCGAAAAATGGAAAACTTTAACCTCATTAGGAATTATAAGTAGAAATCAGAGCGCTCATTAATTGTTAGCATTAATTTTGTAATATTCTACACAGCAGAATGAAGGGGAATAAAAATTACAAAAGCATTCTACAGCGAGTTTTAAAAGCTTTTGTTTTTGAGTTATACCGAGTTATTTTTTTCTTTTAATGTATCCGGAGTAATTTTGCAAAAGATTTATTTATTTGAACGCCACTCGAATGTTCAAGAGAATTTACAGTAAAGAGATAATAGTTGGTTGATGATAATTAAAATGGCAAACGATGATTTTTTTTAAAAAACGTTGTTTGAATTAATTAAATATTGAAATGTTTGAAACTAAAAGACATCTTACGGTTTGCGGAAAGAGGGAGTTGGTAATTGTAATATTATTTCTTTATTTGCGGTCGAGAAACTCAAATATATTTATTTTTTTTAGAATTCCTTAAAATAATTGAGATTTTATTTCTTTAAAAAAAATAATCTTATATAATTAAATTCTTGTTTGCAATTAATTCGAATTGTTTACATTTATCTACAAAACATTTATAATTGTTTGTATAGTTTTATTTGTAAATACATTTAAATGCTTTTTAATTTTATAAAAACTATATAGAATGAATAAAATAGTTTTATTAAGTTTTTTCAAACATTTAACATTTTAGCTTCTATTCTTCTCTAATGTAGTTTTGAGAAGTAGTTGCTCTGACTAATGTTAATGTTTCCAGTAAAAAATTTAATTTCTACATACATGAGTGATAAGTCGAATTAAAGGTCTTGTTAAAGTGAGTTTACATTAAAAACTTAAGCTGACTAGAAAAGTACCACAAATTGAATTTTTCAAGTTCAAAAGTACCACAGTTCAATTTCACAACAAAGCCTATTTTTAAAATCCTAAAGCCTAAACTGTTATTATTAAAGACATTTGTCGTATATTAGTTTGACAATCTCGGTGAGAATCGAGGGATTACATCAAATTCAACTGGACGAAGACATTTTTGTTGGAAAAGTTGTTCTTCAGATTTGTATGAGAACATCACACCTTGGCTGCAAATAGAGATGTTGAACTTGAACTCATATATTCGATGATAAGTTTTCTGTCCTATTTTAGCTCTAAACTCAGCAACTAACAGCATATTTTTTTTTTTTTTTTTTTTTGTGCGAAAATTTGCAAATTGACAGGGTTTTGATATCAGATGTCATCATTTCTTTTTTTTAGTAGCTACTAATCAGGATCTTCTTCTTCTTCTTATCAAGGACTATGGGGACTAAGGCACCTCTGCTTGAGCATTTTGTACCAACCCCATATCCCGTACAGATCGGTAGTGGGCAGTACTGCACAGGATGTAAGAGCACACTCGCAAGAGGGAGTGCGCAAGTCTACCTACAGCCTCCGAAGAGTTCATTTCTACCTCTTTCGGTAGCTATCCGGTAGATGGCAGTACTACCGACCGTATGTGGAACTTCTTAATTTAGAGGCATCACCAAGCAGAAGATTCCAACAGAAGACTTGGCTTTGCCACCCCCCAGAGGTATTGATTTGTATGGGAACTTGGAGGACTTTGCGACCATGACTGATTTAACGTGCTCCAGTCACCATTAGCAAACACGGCGGTCTTTAGTCGGTCCCAGGCCCGAACTCGCAACCTCAGGGCTCGCAACCTTCTATACTAAACTTCAACTTAACTAGACATCACTTAGACGGTAGATCGTGACAGTGCTCATAGGTATTTAATCCCTTTTGGCGGAGTGAAGACATGATTCTCGCCAAACCTTATAGCCTTTTGTTCTCTACAGGGTTGTGGTTTGGCGAACATTATGCTTTCACGCCGCCAAAATGGATTAAATACCTATGAGCACTGTCACGATCTACCGTCTAAGTGATGTCTAGTTAAGTTGAAGTTTAGTATAGTTGCGAGAACGATACTCTCCCGACTGGGCTACGCGGCCCTTACTAATCAGGATTCAGCTGAATCCGATGCAGCGCAATACCAACGTGTATGTTGCTTGGGATTAATGAGGATTGGATAGAAGACATATTTATTGCACGTTTGAATCTGGTTGGATTGCAGCGCCATCCTTGTTTAGTGGGAGAAAACGGAACTAACAACTTGTTTCCTTCGTATCCATAGACTTTTGAAAATTGTCACGGGCCTGGAGAGTACTTTAAGCGCTCGTGTCAATCCAGCGTGGCCTTGCCCCGGAAGACCAGTGTATTCACGAGAGCATTTTTCCCACATTATATAAAATAAAATCAGAATGATATTCGATGAGATATCTAAACTTGCTGTCGCCTTTCTGACTATTGATGTTCATCAATCAAATACTATTTAGTAATTGAAATTACAAGCATATTTTCAAGCTCTCCTCTAGCTAAACATTATGGTACTATAGCAGTGATGTCGATGAGATGAAAAACTTGTAAATGGTTAAGTGTTTACGATTGTAATAACACGAAACGGTTTAAAGAAACAACTTTATTAGTTAATACGCCATTTTCCAAAACTCAAAACTGCTATCTTCAAATCTATAGAACACAACTCCCAAGGTAAAGCGCCGACCAAACGGTATAGTGGTTAGCGTGCTGGCTTCTAGACCGGGAGGTTGCGGGTTCCGAGTCCCGTGTTAGGAATGGGTGTTTGTAAATGTATGTTGGCTTGTCTAATGACGAATGTTTCGGCGCATTATAGCCCTCGTGTTGCTGACGGCGCCAGATAATCTGAAAGCAACCAACCAACCAACCAACCAACCAACCAACCAACCCAAGATAAAGCGCGAGGATATCTAGTTGTGACGGCACGAGGATATATTCATCCAGCTAGAGATGCACGAGGGTATATTTATTCCGCTACAGTAATAAATAGTTGCTATTGTAATTTAAATGGTTGACACACATAATATTTAAGAATTTTACAGTTATTGAAAGTTATGTACGGCAACATCAACTGTTATTTTCACGGGAATTGCGCATTGTGATTGCCTAATGGAATGTAAAAATTTGAATTTGTTTTTAAAAGTTTATTGTGATTGGTGACGAGTTTTGGCATACGATAGAACCTCACTCAAGATCATCCTCTGTAAAAGGTGCGTAACAAAAAAAAAATGTGCAGATGCCTCGACGGCCCGTGCTGAAATTAGACCAAGCACAAACTAGCATCTAAAAAAAATTCAAAAAAATCTCACAAAGCAAGACTGTGTAAGTTAACAGTCCGGGAAGTAAAAAGTCACTTAACAAATTAAATTCCGAAATATTATACCTCTAGAAGAGCAACAACCTTAAAAATACCTTGAATAGAGTCAAGGAGAACTTTATGTTCAAGGAAAAGAGAGAGAAAAAAATATTTAGTAGTTATATGACTTTCTATCAGCTAAGTAGAATCAATTTTTATCTTAGAACCTACCACCATTGTTGAGTTCTTAAAAATTTCAAGAAACTGCGATAGAACTTTGGGGGTAGTAAAAATTTATTTAATAAAAAATGTGACTGACCCCCCACAAAATCAGAGATTGAAATCTTTATGAGGAAGCATAAAATAAGTCTTAAAAGTCTCCATTTTCTTTTAGGGAAAAAAAAAAGGAGCTGAAACTGAATGGAGACCTAGGTGTTTATAGAAGTGCTTTTATTCAAGACTTTTTTCGGGTTTAGGGACTTGGGTTATAAGGCTTTTGAAGGAGCATATAATCGATTTTCGAGATTTAAGAAGATTATTTTGTACAAGTAATCGATTCTTCCCTTCCATTGGAATTTTAAAAGTTGTAGCACTTAATATTCCAATTTTCATCGCAACTTTTATTTTTTAATTAACCGTATGTTTTCATTGGGATAATGAAATCAGTGCATTCCGTCAAGAAACAATTTCGATTCCTTTGTCCATTTTTACACATTTTGGAGAGTATTGAGTTAACTAGAGGTGTGGAACATCGCACAACTTCCAATTACACTATAATATTGGTCATTGCATTGAAACTTATGGTGTTATTTACCGTTTTCATATTTTCACTAATTTAAATTAAAATGGCCAGTTTGGCGTTATATATGGCAATAATTTGGCGATGTTATTCGAATGACAATACATTGTCTTTTCTTGTACGTGAAACAGAAAAAAATCAATCGTTGATCGACAATGCTCAAGGGCAGAGAGCTCTGTGTTGAAAGCACTCGTTTTTCAATTTCTTACGCTTTTACCGCATTTCTATAGAAGTTTCGAAGGTGAGGATAATTAGAATACCTTATGAGGCAATATCATAGAGATTTGCATCAAAATCGTTCTAGCCGTCTTTTAGCTATTGATGAAAAACATGATTTTTCCTGGTTTCAACCTTATACGCATGCGCAATTTTGAAGAAAACCCTATTGCTAGGTCCCACGGCCACCAATAACCCGTACACCTTTGTTCGGAAGTTATGTTTATCACGTACACATAGACATACTGACACATAGATACACATTTTTTCTAGACCACTTTTTTTTATTTTAAAATCAGGTGCTCCAAAACGTAAAGAAATGAGGGAAAAAAAAAAAGATTTTTTTTTTGTCTGAATGCTACACTTTCATTACCCTATGTAACATATGGGTAATTGAAAGTAAAAGTGTTTATTATACTATTGTAAGTTCTATCTAGTGTTTTCTATTTTTTGCGTGTTTATAATCTTATTATGGCAAGTTTTTGAGCTGATCCGATAACTGCAATTGCAGAAAAACTATATTCTTATGGTGATTTTAGCATTGCTGCAATAGCTCCTTCGATATTTCTAACGCATTTTTCTCAGTTCGTGATTTTTGAAATTCCCACTTTATTCAAAATGCTAAAACTTCAGTAAATATAAATGAAATGACTTGAATTTTTTTCTGTGTCATTCTTATTATCTATTTGACCAAAATAGGCATGGATTTCTGAATAAAATAAAAACTTTTTTTTTCTACAAATATAAATGTTGAAAAATACTTACACTTTTTTTACCTATAGGTACAGTAATTATTGGTTTTCTCGAAAACTAATTTACTTATTCTAAATCCGATGCCTAAAATGTTAGAATATATCATTCGAATTAAAAAAAAAAAAAAAATCAGGAAAATCAGGAAAATATATTGAAAAATGAAAAAGAAGATAGAATTTGAAATTTGATGAATTTAAAGAAGAAAAAAAAAATTAAGATTTTGAAAATTTATAGCATATTTGTTTTAATAAAGTTTAGTTTTTACTTATAGTCCGAGAGGCGACTGCAATTTTTGGACCCCATCGAACATCATTCTGAATTTTTTGTAGAAATTGGAGAAAAGTGAGTAGATTAGGAATCCACTGGTCTGCCGTGGCAAAAATGGCTGAAACTGATTAAAAATCGACTTGGAATGAGTTGAAGTAAAATCCGATTCCCAAATATGTTATTAACTTGCCAAAAAGAGAACAAACTTATTCGTCTGGCAACCCACTTCATTTTGATTTTCAATGAGAAAAAGCGCAAATGATTTCTGATCTTTGGCTCGGAAAACTTATATCTTTTAAAAGTAAGCCAAATTGGTGACATCAGTTACGTCATAAGTGACTTAATATTTTTTGCCAACTTGGCTCCCTTTTAATAGATGCAAGTAGACCGTCGCCAGATATCTGAATCGTCTGCAACCTTCTTAGTTGAAAATTAAAGAGTGAGGGTTACCAAATAAAAAAAAAAAAATGCTCATTATTTGGCAAGTTATGGCGTATTTGGCAATTGGATTTAGTTCAACTTATTAAAAGTCGATTTTTGACCAGTTTCGGCCATTTTTGCCACTTCAGACCAGTGGATTCGTAACCTACTCACTTTTCTCTAATTTCAATAAAAAATTCAGAATGATGTTCGATGGGGTCCAAAAATTGCAGCCGCCTCTCAGTCTATTAGTAATACTTCCAAATATGAAGAAATTATAATTTTAAGCACTTAAATAAAAAAAAAAAGTTTGAAGGGTAGACAGTCTCCTTAAATCAAGAAGATATGTTCTAACAAATCTCATATCTATACTATTTTCTCTCAGCCTTATTCAAAGAAAACAACTGCCACATCTCTCCCCTTCCTAAAGGCCTTATTCCAAAACCCATTCCATCACTTCTGTATACAACTGACATTGAAATTGAGTTGCATCAGATGCACTCACTCATCAATTCCATATCAATCATGGCAATCAATTCAAATTCCATTTCAAATTTGCCTAACTCCTTTATATTTTTTCTTTGTATTCTTTATTTACCCCTTTTCCAGTTTTTTTTCCCCTCTTCTTTCTTCTTCTTTTTTTTTCCAGTTTTATTTATTGTGGTGGATTTTGAATGCGTTTTCCTATAAATCAGGAAGTGTATAACGGTCTTTTCGGTTGGCGGGATTTCATGGCGGGATTTTCTTTCCACTGGGTTAAATGATCCTTAGCGAAAAATGAGCTTACTTTATCAATAACGTGTTTTCTTAGGGGTCGAGGGCATTTTTTTCCCTTTATCTTGATTTTTTTCCCCCTTTCTTTTTTTTATTTTCAATCTTTCCACTCTTATATTTATCGATGGATCGGATCTAGTATGACATCTTGGTAGGGATAAATGTTTTGAGCTTTTAAAAATCTACAGCTTGCTTTGAAAGGAGATACGTTGTTCAAGTTTGCTTTGGATAATGTATGAGGTGCTTAAGGGGAGAGGGGGGGGGGGGGATAAACACGAATATCTATCTACAACCTCTCGAAGAGGGCTTAACGATCATCATAGAGATTTATATTACAAGGGGCATAATGAGTTTTCTAAAAAAAATTAGATAGGAATTTTAGGGATAGTTCCAAAAATTTCAGGAACGTTTTAGGGATAATTCCTAAAATTTTAGGGGAAAATTTCAGAAATATTAGGGATAGTATTAAACAATTTAACGATATATTTTTTTAAAATATGACATATGCTCCTAGCGCACACATTCTTTTCAAAGTGTGTATTTTAATGCCGGCAAAAACCACCAGTTATCAAAAAATTGAATAAATAATAATTAAAATTCCAGAAAAGATTTTCTCTTCTGTACGATTTTCTGAATTATGGCGGAAAATCGAGGAATTTTCATGGTTTTAATTTTTATTTTTTAGGAATTATCGAAAAATTTAAATACAATTTTAGGAATTTTAGTGAAAAACAAAAATTTAAGGAATATTAAGAATTTTAGAGCGAATATGACCCCTGATATTAGCGGCTTCTCCCAAAACTAGTTAGAAACTGTTTGTAACCATGAGCAACCTATTACATAAAATAGATGGAGGGAAGTATTCAAATGGCTTCATTTGTTTGCAGAGTAGAAACCGCTTATATTATGATCCATAAGTTGTAATTAGAGATCATTGAGAATAACTACTCTGCGCAACAATTTTGTTTCGATTTAACAAGAGTTTCTTACTGTCAATACATTGGTGGATTGAAAAAAAAATAATAATAATAATCTTGGATTGTAAACAGCAGAACTGTCATTAGTAGACCTTAGTTATAATCCGGGAGGCGACTGCAATTTTTGGAACCCCATCGAACATCATTCTGAATTTTTTATAGAAATTGGAGAAAATTGAGTAGGTTACGAATCCACTGGTATGCCGTGGCAAAAATGACCGAAACTGATCAAAAATAGACTTGAAATGAGTTGAACTAAAATCCGATTGCCAAATATGTCATAACTTTCCAAAAAGAGAACAAACTTTTTCGTCTGGCAACCAACCCACTGCATTTTCATTTTTAATGAGAAAAAGCGCAAACGATTTCTGATTTAAGGCTTGGAAAATTTACATCTTTTAAAAGTAAGCCAAATTGGCGACATCAGTTACGTCATCAGTGACGTAATGTTTATTGCCAGTTTGGCTCATTTGTGAAAGATGCAAGTAAGCCATAGCCACACATCCGAATCGTCTGCAACCTTCTTAATTGAAAATTAAAGAGTGAGGGTGACCAAAAAAAAAAAAAAATTTTTTTTTTCATTATTTGGCAAGTTATGGCGAATTTGACAATTGGATTTAGTTCAACTTATTAAAAGTCGATTTTCGATCAGTTTCGGCCATTTTCCCCACAGCAGACCAGTGGATTCGTATTCTACTCACTTTTCTCCAATTTCTATAAAAAGTTTAGAATGATGTTCGATGGGGTCCAAAAAGTGCAGTCGCCTCTCAGTCTATTAGTATAATGAGCAAAAAAAATATCTACTCTAGTACTTACTTGACAAGGTTTCTTGCATTCCCACCCAACCGTAGAAGTGAACTGTGATTGGATAATCGTCCACCCGTCATCGTCAACCCACCGACACCCCCCCCCCCCTCCTTGCATTGCCATCGGAGCAGTCTATCCAGTTGTACATCTATTTCTATTTAGATGCATACAGCACGAAATATAATTTTGTAGTTTGGTTCTTTCCTCCATAACACAGTGCAATTGGAATGGGGTCCCGATAGTTCGTTTTCCAATCCGTTGGAACCCAGTTATTCGGATTTGGATTGGTACTTGAGCAGTCACAAGGGTGCGATATTGCACTTGTAAGTTGGCTACGTGCCATTTTTATTGGCGGGAGTTAATCAGCGACTGGATTTGTGAGTCATTGCTAATTGCGTTAGATTTTCGGTGGATGGAATGTTGGATTGGCGGGAAAATTAAGACTGACACGTGAAGGGTCAAAGTTAGGATGAGTTTCTGTTCAAGTCTGTTCGTTCCTATAACATGCGCGGTGACGTCATATACGGGGACATTCCGAAAGGATTCCATAACTTTGTGGGATAGAAAGAAGAGATAAATGGTTAGTTGGATAAACAGTAATGGAAAGGATAGTTTTTTTTAAAGATTATGTACCCAATCGAACACCATTCTGAATTTTTTTATAGAATTTAAGAGAAATGTTATTAGATCATGAATCCACACTGGTTGGCCGGGTCACAATTGACCAAAACTATTTTAAATTTTTTTTTGAGTTAGTTGAAATACATCCGATTGCCAAATATATGTCATAACTTGACGAATAGTGAGCATTCTTTTTTTTAGGTCAGCGTTAGCCACTACGCGGCCCGCGACAGATTTTTCTGCGGCCCCCGGCACCACAAAAGATTTAAAAAAAAAAAAATAATAATTAAAATCTCATTTTTCAGATTATCTGGGGCCATCAGCAACGCGTGGGCACCGAAACATTCGTCATTTGACAACTCAACATACATTTACAAACACCCATGCCTTACACGGGACTCGAACCCTCAACCTCGTGGTCTGAAAGCTAGTATGATAATCACTATATCGTTTGGTCGGCTTATCCGAAATAGAATGTGCTAACTTTGCAGAATATAGTTCTCTCCTACGTGCATGAAGAAACTATACGAAGAAGCTTTCAGCGAGGTGATTTTCACCAAGAATAAATGCAGGAATAACTTAATTGAATCTCATTTGGACAATTTATTAAGATTGGCTGAAATAAATACTGCGACCAGACATCGATTCTATTGTAAAATAAACTTAACGATTTCGACCTCCATTGTCTCACAAATGATATCAACTAAAACAGAGCAATCCGGAAGTACAGTTTAGATACTTTTACTAACTCTTTGCACTCGTAATTATGCTTTAGAAAGTTAGCAAATAACTCGGAATTTGTTTTCATGCTCAATCAAGCAGGGCCTGATCATCGCCTAGGCCCACAAGGCCCGGGCCTTGGGCCCATGATTTTAGAGGGCCCCGAAATTGGCTGTAAACCATTTTTGTTTCACAAAAGCTATGTGAATATCTTTTATAACCTGCATAAAATAATTTTTACAGAAAAATCATTTCGTATTGATCTTGAACAGTCTTTAGTTTCCCAGAGTGTTTTATTTAAATAAACCGTATAAAAGCGTAAAACACAAGGTTTTTTGAAAGATAGGGGGGGGGGGGAATTGAAAGGAAGTCTAGACGAATTTATAGTGAGATCAGCAAATGTCGACTCTGAAGTTGTGAATAATGCTGAAGATATTGTTGTCACGGATATACACATTGTTACAGTAAAATGCAATGTTATACATAAAAAGTTTTTCCTTTTTTGATTTATAAATTTGATTGTTTGAAATTTTTTTCTTTATTTGTGATACTTTTAGAAAACAATATTAACATTAATTCATAAACCTTTTCTATATTTCATGTTAATTCATTTGACTTTGCATAGAGTCCATTTCTAATAAATCACCCGTTTGAAAAAAAGGGCCCCCGAATGTGTCCGTGCCTTGGGCCCCAACTTGTCATGATCAGGCCCTGCAATCAAGATGAGTTTTTCTGATAGAAATGTGTTCCAATTTAACTAGAAGGTTTACCATCCTTAAATAAAAAAATTAAAAATATAGCCCCTGAATACCTCCTTTGACCTAGGATGGGAATGTGGCCACATAATATTTTATTTTTCGAAGTGTCAAAATAATTTATTGAAACTACTAAGAATACTTAAGTATATTACACTACACCGCATTAACCCTTTGCATTCCGCTTTCCCCTCTCAGGGAGACATTAAAGTTTATTAGTGATTACGGGGAATTAAATTTGTCCAGCACAGCCTTTTGAGAAAATACATGTTTCCCTGAAGTTTTCTCTTGAAATGGTACAAAAAATCAAACCAAAATATGGTAAAATTACCAAGATATATAAAAAAAAAAACCATTTCAGCGGGGTTTTGTGTCAAAAGAGAACGTGAGAAGTGTTGGCTCACGACAGTCCGAGCACTTTTCTGTGCCACTTGAAAGGAGTGATAAGGAGAGTTTGTCGATGGTTGGGTTTGTTGAAGTTTACTGGCGCCAGGTCAACACTAGGGCTTAGCTGCTGGTAGCCGTCCAGAATGGATGGCAAAGGAGTGCAAAAGGTTAAAAATTTAAGAAATATAATAATATGAACAAACGATATAAACAATATTTAGAGTCGGAAAGTAATGCCGGCACCTCCACCAAAGCAAATCAACTTAGAAATACTTCGGACAGAAATGTTTTGGTTAAGTTATCACAGTTTGCCAAATACAGATGCGATGTCCCCTGTACGGGGACTTACGAGCGCGATGGTAAAACGAGTGATGTCCCCCAGACATACGAGTGAAAAGGGTTAAAAGTTAAGTCAAGTCGCATTGTCATGTTGAAACATAAGATTCACTTCTTTTTTAGATTTTGATTTACTAATAATGAATATTATACTTTTTTAATTATTTGAAAAAAAGTAGAATATTAATTGTAATTTTAGTAAAAAAAAAAAGAGAGAAAAAAAATCAGTTTAATAATAATTAATGATACGTATATTGGTGTATATGGCCATCTGGCCCGCAAAAAGCTCCAACGTAATTCATACGGCCCGCCTCTGTAAGTTATTGGCGAACGCTGTTTTAGGTGTTAACCCAGTGCTTTTTAATTTTCAATGAGAAAAAGTAGTGCAGATGATATTTATTCTCTGACGAAAAATACTGAAAAGTGAGCCAGGTTGGCGATAAATATTACGTCACTGTGACGTAACATTTATTGCCAGCTCGGCTGACTTTTAAAAGGATCTTGGTGTCAGGAAAGACAATCCATCGTCAACCTTTTTAATTGAAAATTAAAGAGATGAGTTACCAGCTAAAAAATGATGTTCATTTTTGCGATAAGATATGACATATATTTAGCAATCAGATTTAGTTCAACTCATTCAGAGTCAATTTTTTAATAGCTTCAGCCATTTTTGTTCCGGCAGACCAGGCGATTTATGGTCTAGTAACATTATTCTAATTTCTATAAAAAAAATTCAGTAGGATGTTTGCAAGACATACTTCAGAATCGTTTACAGTACCCCCACCTTCACCAGTTTTGTTTATTGATAAATCCGTCCGAATGAAAATGGGTTTCATCGGAAAACCATATGCCACTGTCACCAAATATACTTTAATTTTGTAAACATGCGAATTTACTATTCTAAACCTGTCTATTCAATTTACCTCTTGTCTCTTCTTTCTGTCTCCCACTGTTTCTCGCCATTTGAAAATTATGAGGATTCCTTTCGAAAAGATCCTGCGTTTATTTAAGATTGTACAGGCAGATTTTGAATTGACAATGGATAATTCCCGTATTTTTAAATTTTTTTTTGTTCAGTTCTAAATGTTTCTAAAAGTCTATAAAAAAAATTTCTGCTCAATGCGCTTTTTTTTTAAATTTTTTTTTTTTTTTTTTTTAATTTTGGTTTATCACATGACTTTGAATTTTCATTTAAAATATCTTCCACGGGACACCAAAAATCGGTTCACGACCAACAACTTGGGAAACTGGGCTAAAGTATTACTTTAAAAAAAAGTAAGATTTTTTTCACCATGAATAACAACATTAATAAAATATAAAATTTGGATGGAAAATAAGTAATAGTTTTGGGTATTATTGATTTCTAAAGTTTTTTTTTTTTTTACTCTTTTAAAAACTTTTCAAATTATATATAAACTAGGGGTGTGGAATATAGCACAATTTGGACTCGCATTGGTGTTATTCACCTTTTCATATTTTTCATCCATTTAAAAAAAGTAGCCAGTTTGGCAACCCTTTTGGTAATAATTCTTGCAATGGTAAAAAAAAAATTAAAAAAAAAAAATGAACCACCGGCAGACCAGCGGATTTTTTGATAGCTTTTACATTATCCTTTCTTGCAAGGGTAGCAGAGAGAAAGAAAAACAGTCGCTGATGGGCGATGTTCAAGGGAAAAAACTCAATGTTAAAGACATTAGCTTTTAACTTTTTACGCCTTTATTGCATTTCTATTGGATTTTTGGATGAAGGGGGTGTTAGAACAACATTAAAAGGCATCACCACAGAGATTTTGATGAAAATAGTTAGAGCCGCCGTTTGGTAATCGTTGAAAAACATATTTTCAATGACAGCTATCTTATGCGCCTGCACAATTTTGACAAAAACCTTAATAGCAGGCAGCCATTTCATATTTTCAAACTCAGAAAAAAAAATTTACCGTACCCAATACTTTTATTTCCCTATGTAATTAGCTGACCAAACGGTATAGTGGTTAGCGTGCTAGCTTCTGGACCGCGAGGTTGCGGGTTCGAGTCCCGTGTTGGCATGGGTGTTTGTAAATGTATGTTGGCTTGTCTAATGACGAATGTTTTGGCGCATTATAGCCCTCGTGTTGCTGACTGCGCCAGATAATCTGAATACAACCAACCAAACCAATCCTATGTAATTAATGAGTAAGTGGAAGTAAAAATACCTATTGACTCCATCTGTGCCAACAAATCTATTTGTTGTCAACTAGATTCACCCTAAAAAAAAAAAATAATAATAATAAGGAGTTGGAAGAGATCTGAATCGTATGCAACTTTCCTCCCTGAAAACTATCGGGCCGATGGACTACCAATTTAACTAGGGATTGGAAACTATACATTAGAAACTACCTTCATTACAATTCTACATTAGAAACTATACATTAGAAACATTTAGAAACTACCTTCTGTAAAGTCTTGAAATTTGGTGAGTAGGTGCGAAAAAGATCAATGAATTAAATAACATTAATTGTTTTCATTCAGTGTCTATCTATTATTAACTAGATTAATACCCGTGCTTCAATTTTACCATGTGTAATATTTTAACTAGCTGCCTTCGCGTTGCGGAAATCCGTCATTGGTGTATAGGTCCAAGTTTTTGGCACTTCGCTAGCAGGAAGGTTCATCGCTACGCAAAATCGAGCTCGCTTCGCTCACTGAAAGTTCATTGACACATAAGCACAGGCTTACTTCACTCGTTGAAAGGTTCATTACTATGCAAGCATGGGCTCGCTTCGCTAGCTGAGAGGTTCATTGCTGCGTAAGAATAAGCTCGCTTCACTCACTAAAATCTAATTGCTACGTAAAGTCTTAATATTAGAAGTCTTTCCCCTGTCCAGGAAAAAAAATAAAAAATTCTTCGTTAAAACAGTAATACAACACCCCTTTAAGATTATTTTAACACGTGTTTGTGAAAAGCAAAATTAAAAGACCAGAAACATATGTGTTGGGACTCTCAGAGCTCTAGGCCTATTAGAAGTAGCTTTTTGTGAAAGTATTAATTAATAAATAAATTAAAATTTTAACATTCTTTTTGTCAAAAGTCCAATTAAAAGGCCAAAACTACTTGTGTTGAAAATTTCAGAACTGTAGTCCAATTGGAAATCGTTTTGTAAAATATTTGTTAATTAATTTAAAAAAAAAAATTAATCATAAAACAAATAAAATTTTAAAATTCTGTTTTTCAAAAGTCCAATTAGAAGGCCAAAACTACTTATGTTGAAAATTTCAGAGCTGTAGCCCTATTAGAAATCATTTTGTAACTTTTTTTTTTTAATTAAGAAATTTAATTAAGAAAATTAATAAAAAATAACTAATTAAAATTTTAGCATTCTGATTTTCAAAAGTCCAATTAGAAGGCTAAAACTACTTTTGTTAAATACTTCAGAGCTTTATCTCTATTTAAAGTCACTTTGTAAAAAAAACATTAAAAATAAAAAAGAACTCATTAAATTTACTTATGGTAAATTTACTTATGGCTTCAAAGGTACTTATGTTGAAAATTTTAGAGATCTATTCCAATTTTAAGTAGCTTTCTATAAATCCACAGATAGATACACAGACAGTTTGTTTTATTATTATAGATGAAAATTAAAATGGCAACAGACAAAAACATGTTGAACCGTGCTTATGCATTGACATAAGGTTTTCAAATATAAAACATTTTAGATGCTGTTTTAAATTTACATCATTTCATTAAGGAGTGATTTTCGTACATACTTACCAAATCTCAAGGTTTTATACAAAGTAGTTTCTAAATGCACTGGCCTAGAAGATTATAACATAGTATAGGCAATAATCCTTACTAGGAATTCCTCTTAAACACGAAAGACATCATTAATGATGACATTTATCAGAAAATCAATGGTCTGAAACCAAAAACTATAATCTATAAATTACATCCAAAGCTTGTATTTCAAAACGTTTAACTCCACTTAATTCAGCGTAATTCACAGAAAAAAAAATCTTCGGAAGATTACCCGCTCCCCTTCAAAAAATTTCTGACGCATAATAAGCCAAATTTTGAAATATTTTTCGATTAATTTTAATTTTGTTAAACCCGTATGCTAACGAGCAAACTTCGGAAAAATCATCCCACCTTCAAAAATCCGACGATGCGAAATTATTCAACATTTTAACGGCATTAAAAATCGATTTTGCCCATTTATTATCGATATCCGTGAATTTTATAAGCTACATTAACACCACTGCAAACAGCTGAACGCGGGCGAAAAGTCCACTTCTAAAAAAAAAAAAAACTTATTCAAAGTGAAGAGATTTAGGATTTTTTTTATTATTTTATCCTTCGTTATTTGCACGCAATTTATAAAGAGTTTAAAGAACTTATCCGACCATTCAAAATTTTTGAATTTATTTAAGTTTTTTTTTTTTTTTTTTTTTTGTATTGCTGAAGTTGTCAATGTCGAGCGAAAAGAGCCAATTACAGCGTCCATCTATCAACATGAAGCGTTCGATTTTTTTTTTCCAAGTTGAGTTGGGAGATTGGGAGGGGGGAGCTCGAGTTTGAATCGTTTGCTCCTATCGCATTGGCTGACCCGAACACCCCATAGGAGCAATAAATCAAATAATTGAAATCCATTTTGAAACTTTGAACCCCCCCCCCCTCCCCCTTTCGAAAAGTGAGGCGTATTTCAAATGGAATTTCGTTTTTTAACCTCTCCGCTAGCAAGAATTCCCCGCGCGCTCGTTTTGGCATTTCCCCCTCTGCCTCTCCCCCATTTTGGAAGAATAGAAAGGAATTATTATTGGGGATTATTGGCAGGGTAGAAACCGATTACCAAGTTCCCTTCTTCGATACCCCCCTCCCAGTTTTTTCAAATCCAGACAGCTCCCTTTCAAACAATGCGTACTGTCTTCCAATTGCGCTTAACACCATTGTATTCATCATCATTCATTCCATTCCATAATAGAATGCTCTTTATCGTCGTTTGATTTAGCTGTGTACATTTTCGAATTGTTCTCCGGAAATAAAACTATAATGGCAAACAGAATTATTCAGACAAAATGGAATCTGATAGTCACTACCACTATTTCTCTACTTCTACCCATGTAACTATTGATGTACATCAGTTCTAGATATTGTTGCGTGGGTGGGTTCGAAAGACTTGAAGCCAAAGCAGATAAAAACTTGAAGAAATTTATTCCGATGTAACTCTTCGCAGATTCTTTTACAACTCCAGAACTTCCCTTTCTAATAGATTCAATACAGCTCTTTACACAACAATAGAGCACAACTGCAGTTAAAAACTTGATACACAACTGCTAAAATCACCGCAACAGACAATGCAATACAGTTCGCTTTCGGAACTAACTCTGGATGTCGCTGAGAGACAACTAACTCAGTAACTCAAGTGACTCGACCTTTATGTAGGAAGGCGAATTTTCGCGAATCTTCTAGAGATAGAAATTTGGAGAATTTTCCAGATCGTAGTCGAAAAGCCCTATACAGGTACATGGGGAACGAAAATGTCGCCAAATAGTCGCCAAGTTTGGCGACATTTGCGATTTCTCGCCAAATTTGGTGATCAAAATTAGTCGCCAAAAACGTCGCCAACTTGGCTCTATCTCGCCAACTCGGCGAGATTGCCATTAACCATAATGTTAAATGGCCTACTCCTTGCAAAACTCGTTTTCCAGCATGATCCCTGTAGAACTCGTTTTCAAGCATTAAGAGACGTATTGCAGGAAAGCAAAGACAAACTCTTGCATTGCTTTATGCGAAATGTACATAACTTTCCCTTCTTACATAATTAATACTACGAAATATTTACAAATATACAGAAATTGGTAACAATATCAACAATTCGAAAACATTAAATGATTGAACCCCCCCCCCCCCTTCCAGATCGGCGTAATTTAATCAGTCTTGCCTTTATGGCAGGAATTCTTACTCATCCCCCCCCCCCCCTCAAGAATTCAGTTAAGATTGACTCATACAAAATACCCTGGTAATTTGAGTTTTTTATAATTAAAAATGGCAACAAACTCAAATGGAAACGTGTGATTAATTATACGCCCTTGTTTTAATCTAATATCAGTGTTTGGAGTCGAGAGGAAATTATCTTTGTAGCACTTTCCCAGCCGAATTTTGCGGTGAAACACTGCAGCATGTTGGTTATCAAATATTGTCAAAAGTGGTACAAGTGTGGGTAGAAACGTTTCCCCTCTCCTAAAACCACTGAAATCAATCCTCCTACCTTCAAAAACATTCAATCCATCTAAAAATTACAAATAGAAAATAACATTAACTTCTGTAACTCAAAAAGGTAAATTTCCCTTTCGCATTCTTTTTTTTAATTTTTTTTTTTTATTTTAATTTTTGAATGCACAGTACAATACTTGTTATACAATTAATTCGAAAATTGCTGAAAAAGAATCATGCTGTTAAGTGATGCACTATGCATATAATTTTTTTTTTTTTTTTTTTTTTTTTTTTAAATTCCTACCCTTCAATTTTTTTTAGTTTTTATCACTAAATTTTGTTTTTTAAACTTCTTGAAATATTAAATAATAACGAGCATGGAATATTCGATAGTACTAAAATTACATAGACATAGATTTTTTCTTTTTAATAAATATATAAAGTATGTAGGGGAATACAAAATGTAGTGACACTGCAAAAAAGTGATTTAAAGTTTTCAAAATTATAAAAAAAAAAAAAAAATTATTGTGTACATATCACACTGTTTCAAAAATGTATTGCACTCTTTTGTAAAACGATAAATTTTTTTTATTTTATTAACAAATACGGGGATTGGGGGGGGGGGGGTCACTTGCCACCAACTTTTAGGCATCCCCCCCCCCACCTTTTCTCCCCCACTTCTACCACTTATTTTCCACCTTAACTGGGTTAGGATTCAGACATTAAAAATGTCACCTAAGTGTACATGCTTGGTATAAATATGGCTTTGATTTATGCTTTTAATAACAGTGACCCTCACTATCGAACTTGTTTCAATAATCGAGTTTTGACTATCATGTCATAAGGGGTTCCTCTACTAATTTTTTTTTTGGCACTAGCGAATTATCCCGCCAACTGCTCCGGAAATTATTGCTGATGTTCAGAAGTTGGAACCGCTGGGCCTCCTTGGAGGTCTTGTTCAAATCAGGCTACAATGAATTCCTCCTGCATTTGTCCAAAAAGAACGTTTCAACTAGGGATGGAACGGATATCCGGCAAATATCCGATATCCGGCATATCCGGCTGATTTTTCAATATCCGAAACCCCGTCGGATATCCGATTTGAAATACCGGATATCCGATAATTTCATTCGGATATCCGGCTATATATTCGGCCACCAGGTATCCACAAGAAATAATTTTTTGCAAAAAATAATGATCTTTTTCTGACACATGGGACACCGCATCCTACACTTTATTTTTTTTTCTTTGACATAAATTGCAGTCAAGTTAGAAAACGAAAAAGTTCCTTCGTGAGAACTATGCATTCGCATATCCCTAATTTCATTCTAAGGTCATTCTGACGCCGAACCCCAGTGTTTAGTTCCTAAGCATGCATGGTCCTCCTCAGTTTATTTCTTTCAGATATAAACAGCTAAGTCAACCTTGCCCAGTCTGCGAATCAAATCATGGACCTGTGGCATGCAGTGCGGTGCGCTAACCATTAATTATAATTTACTTGATACTTCATATCATGACCATTTTTTTCATATAGCATATCGTATAACTATCGTTTTTAGTATATAGACCGAATATCCGGCCGGATATCCGGTGAAATCCGTTTCGGATATCCGTATCCGGTAGACATGGTACCCCGGATATCCGAAATCCGGTTTCCGGCAAAACTCACATCCGTTCCATCCCTAGTTTCAACGGAGTAAGGGAATCCGATTGGCAACAGGATAATTACGTAAGCATTCATTTTTTTTACGGAAACCGATTAAATATCCAACTACGTCTAACAACTAAATATTGAATGATATTTGTTTAACTTGCTTGCGGTAACGGAAGTAGTATGCAATACATTTCCGATTAAATTGACTTATAGAAAACGACAAATAGATTTAACTGCAGGGGTAGAATCTTGTAGCCCTAAGGGCAATACCTGAAGAGATTTTGGTTGCCCTCAAATAAAGTCTGTTGCCCTTAAATTTTTCAATGTTACAGAATATGGAATCAGTCGTTGCAATAACGTTAACTTCCCTTCACGTTTAAACAGCAGAACTGTCCGAAGATGAGATCTCTGACCTTCAAAGCCCTGTTTATTCATAACAACTGCAGTGTACAGCGCCACCTGTTGGCGACATTTGTAACTATTTTTGAAAATTAAGTATTAGATTTTAATAGCTTTTAAAAGAAATTATACTTTTAATTTGATTATTATATCAATCTTTATTTTTAAGTTATTTAATTTTAAAATCAGAAAATCCTTCGCTTGGAATCCTGTACCACTTCTAAGCTTAACACGGCAGTACGATACCACAAACACAGAAAACCCAAAGTTTTCACCGACATAAGCAATTTAACAGCAGAAGCATTCTAACAAAACATCATTTCATTAAAAAAAAAAAAAAAAATCATCCAACTCCTCTACAATCATCCAAATAAAATCTCCACCACCTAGAAGAAAACCGACTGTCTTCTCATATCTAATTACAAATCGCTCTCGGCAAAACTCTCGGAAAAGTCTCAAGGAAAACTTTTCTCCGTCAGGTGTCATTTATAGATGAGGAACATATGAATATGTATAATAACCTGGTGTTCCCCGCCATGCCAGAACGGTTTTCCGTTTGGAGGGATTTTTCCGGTTTGCTTGAAAGCCGGACTTTTAATCAAAGTCGCGTTACGGGGTTCCCGGACCGTGCGTAATTGAAGCCCGGAGGTGAAGATAGTTTCTACCGGATTTTGCATAATCTGCGGGTCACTGTTCTGGAAAATGCACGGGATGTCGTCGACATGCGGCTGTTCGTTTTTGGTGAGAGGGGGGGGGGGGGGAGGCTGTTCCTTTTCTGGAAGTTTCAAGAAATGTTCTTTGTTGTTTGGTTTTTATCGATGGA
Organism: Linyphia triangularis; assembly: GCA_963978545.1. Taxonomy (NCBI): domain Eukaryota; kingdom Metazoa; phylum Arthropoda; class Arachnida; order Araneae; family Linyphiidae; genus Linyphia; species Linyphia triangularis. Next base: position 16,508,890 of record OZ021725.1, read on the forward strand.
AAAATGGCGAGAGCGAACCTTTTGAATCGATTTTGTCTGGAGGGTTATTTATTTTTTTGTTTTGTGGATGGTGTTTGTTTTGAATAATAGTCCGAGAGGCGACTGCAATTTTTGGTCCCCATCGAACATCCTTCTGAATTTTTTATAGAAATTGGAGAAAAGTGAGTAGATTAGGAATCCACTGGTCTGCCGTGGCAAAAATGGCCGAAACTGATCAATAATCGACTTGGAATGAGTTGAACTAAAATCCGATTGCCAAATATGTCATAACTTGCCAAAAATAGAACAAACTTATTCGTCTGGCAACCCACTTCATTTTGATTTTAAATGAGAAAAAGGGCAAACGATTTCTGATCTTTGGCTCGGAAAACTTATATCTTTTAAAAGTAAGCCAAATTGGCGACATCAGTTACGTCATAAGTAACGTAAAATTTTTTGCTAACTTGGCTCACTTTTAATAGATGCAAGTAGACCGTCGCCAGATATCTGAATCGTCTGCAACCTTCTTAATTGAAAATTAAAGAGTGAGGGTTACCAAATAAATAAAAAAATGCTCACTCATTATCTGGCAAGTTATGGCCCATTTGGCAATTGGATTTAGTTCAACTTATTAAAAGTCGATTTTTGACCAGTTTCGGCCATTTTTGCCACGGCAGACCAGTGGATTCGTAATCTACTCACTTTTCTCTAATTTCTATAAAAAATTCAGAATGATGTTCGATGGGGGCTAAAAATTGCAGTCGCCTCTCAGTCTATGAGGGACAAAATTGGAACGTATTAAAGGTTATTAGTTAAGTATTATCAAAGTAATTTAGCAAAAATCGGTGTTTTTGTTTGAATATACAGGTGGTTGTCAAAATAATGGAAACACCAGTGAATAAAAGTAGAATTTAAGAGTGCGCTTCGTAAGCATTGAAATATAATCTTAGGTACTAGTTTTTATAATCCTTTTTATTAACTTAGATTTTGTATATTTGTCGTTAGGAGTGGAATCTGCGGAGGGCTAAATTAACCCCCTTGCCTTCATCCAATCGGACTGAATGTTGGCAGATAGGTTCGATGTCGATGACAATGCATTCTATCAAATTTTGGGGCTGTAACTGTCACAAAAAGATCACTTTTACGGAATACTAATAAGCCAACTTGCCGTCATCCAATCGCCTCTGAAATAGCATTCATAGCCGACCATAGTTGGAGCTCTATCATACTGCCAAATTTTTTTAATTAAATAAATAATACAATTAATTTAATCAGAATAAATTTATGATATTTATATGTGAGAGCATGAATTCACACAGACGGCCTTTTTTTTTTTGACTAAATTTTTTTTTTTTTTTTGACTGAATCCTATACTCTCATTACACTATGTATTACATATGGGTAATTGAAAGTAAAAAAGAAGAATGGCACAATATTCCTCTAAACCCTATTCAGCATTTGTATGATTCGATTCCCAGGCGAATCCAAGCTTTATTACATGCCAAAGGCGGTCCTGCGCCATATAAGTACAAGATTCATTATAAATCTTCACTGTTAAAAATTTGGTTCCACCTTGCACCAAAAATTGGTTCCCCTTTAGTTGCAACCACCATTTGGTGCTTAGTTTCACGATTTAATGGTGGTACCTCGGACCGTAAGCACCATTAAATCGTGAAATTAAGTACCAAATGGTGGTTGCAACTAAAGGGGAACCAATTTTTGGCGCAAGGTGGAACCAAATTTTTAATAATGTAGGGTATTTTCAATATTTTGATAACCACCTGTTTATCGTAGGATAGTTGCAAGACATACGGGTAATTTTTTTCTCCTCTGAGCTTCGAAGGCATCCCTTAAAAAGTTGTCAGTTGTTATAAAAATGAGATTGTCAAAGTTTTAACCCTATCGAATAACCTTAAGACTATCTCATCAGCGCTATAGCATTAAAACATCCCCCCTCCCCTCCAAAGTATTATGATATTAATCAGTTCGTCAGTCTAAACTGAATATTGTATCTTCCATAATAGTCCGAGAGGCGACTGCAATTTTTGGACCTCATCGAACATCATTCTGAATTTTTTATAGAAATTGGAGAAAAGTGAGTAGATTACGAATCCACTGGTCTGCCGTGGTAAAAATGGCCGAAACTGGTCCAAAATTGACTTGGAATGAGTCGAACTAACATCCGATTGCCAAATATGTCATAACTTGCCAAAAAGAGAACAACCTTTTTCGTCTGGCAACCCACTGCATTTTGATTTTCAATGAGAAAAAGCGCAAACGATTTCTGATCTTTGGCTCGGAAAACTTATATCTTTTAAAAGTAAGTCAAATTGGCGACATTGGTTACATCATAAGTGACGTAATATTTTTTGCCAACTTGGCTCCCTTTTTATAGATGAAAGTAGACCGTCGCCAGATATCTGAATCGTCTGCAACCTTCTTAATTGAAAATTAAAGAGTGAGGGTTACCAAATAAAAAAAATGCTCATTATTTGGCAAGTTATGTCACATTTGGCAATTGGATTTAGTTCAACTTATTAAAAGTCGATTTTGACCAGTTTCGGCCATTTTTGCCACGGCAGAACAGTGGATTCGTAATCTACTCACTTTTCTCCAATTTCTATAAAAAATTCAGAATGATGTTCGATGAGGTCCAAAAATTGCCGTCGCCTATCAGTCTATAAGCTTGAGAATAGTGAATCAATTTCAATGAAACACGAAAGATGTATTTAGTTGGGGATCCAATGGGTCATAACGAAAATTCAGATAACGTAATCGAAATGGATATTTATGTTTCCTTTTTTATTTTACCTGTGGCCAAAAAATACGTCAAGTCCTACATTGTAGCTTTTTAAAAGTGTTGTAGTGATATGACCACACAAATAGGACAGAATACAGATTGGTGGCTGGACTATTTGTTCTGTATACGGGTATATATTTCTTTTACAGGACTTCTGCGATATCCTTTTTTCGTGCAATAGCATCTAAAAATTAATTAACAAATTTAATACAGTTACAATTTTCAGTTCGGATGGACCACTGACGGATAGCATATGGATTTTTAAAATTTTGCAATCGGATTTTTATGTTAGGTCTAAATACTTAAAAATTACTGTGCTTTTATTTCTAATGAATAACAAAGCGGAAAATCAATGTATTGTATTTTTTTTTTAAATAGTAAGAAAATAATGAGTCATTCTTAAATGAAATCAATGCAATAGGGTTACCCAAGAAACAAAATATTGTTGCGTTGGTGGGTTCGAAAGATTTGAAGCCAAAGCAGATCAAAAACTTGCAGAAATTTATTCCAATATAACTCGTCACAGATTTCTTTCCAGCTCCAGAACTTCTCGTTCTAGTAGACAGAATACAGCTCTTTTCACAATAATAGAGCACAAAACAGCAGTTAAAAATTTGACAACACAACTGCTCAATCGCTGCAAAAGACAATGCAATACAGTTCACTTTAGAACTACTCAGTAATGACTCAGTAATGTCAACTAATGAACTCAACTAAAAACTAACTCAGTGACTCAAAATCAGTCAACTAACTAACTAACCCCACTCACGGCCGGGCTTATATAGGGGAGGCTGCGAACCTTCTTGAAACATCTAGAGGTCGATATTTGGAGAACTTTCCAGATCGTAGTCATAAGGTCCTATACATGTACCTGGGGACCGAAAATGTCGCCAAATGGTCGCCAAGTTTGGCGACATTTGGTGATTTCTCGCCAAATTTGGCAACAAAAATTAGTCGCCAAAACCGTCGCCAACTTAGCTCTATCTCGCCAATTTGGCGAGATTCCCATTACCATAATGTTAAATGCCCTGCCCCTTGAAACTCGCTTCCCAGAGTTACCTCTGTAAAACCCGTTATCAAGCATTGAGATGCTCACTGCAGGGAAGCCAATTTAACGACGAACTATTGCACTGCCTTATGCGAAATGTACATAAATTACTATTTACAAAATTAACACTACGAAATATTTACAAATATACAAAAATTCGTAACAATATTTTCGTTATACTACAATATATGCAAAAGCCCAGTAACCAATCCACATTCAGTAACACCAATAAAGTTAATTCAGGGATTTCTTTTTCTCATACTATTTTTCCAACGATTTATTTCCCATTTCTATTGGAAAGAAACATGCGAAATAAAACATTCCAGACCAGAAAGCCAGGCAGACGAAACGATTGGCGTCGTAGCACAGACCTCTTTAAAATCTCGCCGAGTGTCGCCATCCGGAAAAACAAAGTGATAACTTTCTAGGGGAAAATAATCTCAGATGTGTGTTCTTTTTCCATTTCGAATTTGCTGAGGCTTTGTCGGCAGACGATTTTTGTGTTCGGCTGCTTCTTGCTTAAAAAGCATTCCAAAACTAAAATTCTTTAAGTTTTTTCTTCTTTCGCCATCGAGCCATTTACCCTTTCTGTTCGAAGAAGACAGGAAATAAAATCTCGGAAGAAGTCTCACTGGCTCAAATGCTATTTCTTTAAATATTCACGAAGGAGTATTCGAAATTGGCCTTCTTTTGGGAATTCTTTTTTTTTTTCTCTCTTAGAATACAAATCGTCTGTGTTATTTAAAAAGTTTGCCGTATTCTGTCTCCGTACTCATAAGCTATTTTTCATTATATTGACTTATTACTTTATAACTTTGGGTGATATGAATCAGGGGGTGGGGGGGGGGAGATATTATTAAATACTCTATTTCAAATGAAGTTTTAAACCAACAGCATTCTTATTAATTTTTGAAAACTCAAAGAAATAGTTAGAAGAGGACTGATGTGCAAATGCTAAAATGCTTAGGAATAGTCATAAACGTCAGCAAAATAACATTTGATCTGTAATATACCTCTAATACTACGACGTTATTTTCTAGTCCGAGAGGCGACTGCAATTTTTGGACCCCATCGAACATCATTCTGAAATTTTTATAGAAATTGGAGAAAAGTGAGTAGATTAGGAATCCACTGGTCTGCCGTGGCGAAAATGGCCGAAACTGATCAAAAATCGACTTTGAATGAGTTGAACTAAAATCTGATTGCCAAATATGTCATAACTTGCCAAAAAGAGAACAAAATTTTTCGCCTGGTAACCCACTGCATTTTGATTTTCAATGAGAAAAAGCGCAAACGATTTTGATCTCTGGCTTGGAAAACTTGCTATCTTTTAAAAGTAAGCCAAATTGGCGATATTAGTTACGTCATCAGTGACGTAATGTTTATTGCCAACTTGGCTCCCTTTTAATGGATGCAAGTAGACCATCGCCAGATATCTGAATCGTCTGAAACATTCTTAATTGAAAATTAAAGAGTGAGGGTTACCAAATAAAAAAAATGCTCATTATTTGGCAAGTTATGGCGCATTTGGCAATTGGATTTAGTTCAACTTATTAAAAGTCGATTTTTGACCAGTTTCGGCCATTTTTGCCACGGCAGACCAGTGGATTCGTAATCTACTAACATTTTCTCTAATTTCTATAAAAAATTCAGAATGATGTTCGATGGAGTCCAAAAATTGCAGTCGCCTCTCAGTCTATTTCCTTCATTCTAGTTATTTTTCCATATTTTATTCATTACACTAATTGACTTATTCTCAAAATTTTCTTATAATATTCAATGTATTTTATATTTTCTCTGCTAATTACTGTAACAACTAGGAGTGTCGCCTTCTCACAACTTTGATTACTCTATAATACTAGTTTTTGTGTTTGAATTTGGCATAGAATAGTGTTATTTACTGTGTTCATATTTTCATTTAAAAAAAAGAATGCCAGTTTGGCACTAATTATTTCATTGGCAAAAAATTAAAAAAATAAATAAAAAATTGATGAATTGGCGATATACTGTTCGATAATTCTTACATTATCCTTTCTTAAGTGAATAGAGGAGAAAAAGTCGTTGGCGGGCGATGCTTAAGGAAAGAGAATTTGTGTTAAAGTTAAGTTTCTTAACTTTTTACATCTTTATTGAATTCCTTCGGAAATTTTAGAGGTGGGATGTTTAGAGCATATTAAAAGACATTATCGCAGCGATTTTGATTGAAATCGGTAGAGCCGCTTTTTGACAATGGACAATTCCAGCATTTTTTAAATTTTGTTTTTATTCAATTCTAAATGTTTCTTAAAGGTCATAAACAAAAACAAAAATTCTGCTCAATACGATTTTTTTTTTTTTATATTTGCGATCAAAATTGCCTTGTTAAACGTTGGCGAGAAAACGACTCATTTCGCTGACATTGAATGTGACGTCAAAGTTTCGCAAACAACTTGGCTTGAAATGCAGCAGCGGAAACCAGATTTACAAGTTTCTCGCAAATCGCGCCAACCTGTATGGAATGTGGCAATGGTCTACCAACGCCAACTATTTGACAGAAACCTCACAATAACCATAGAAATGATAGGGACTCTTGTGAACTGTTTTGATTGGACTGATTTTGGGGCATTTTCTTTTCTTAGTATTTAAATAACTAATTTGTTTAAAGAACTTTTGTTAAATATTTGGAATCAGAAAGAAATTCTTCATAAATATAAACTAATTTCACCCGTTTTTATAAAATGCGTGAATCGTCAATTTCGGAAAAACAAAAATTCTTTAATAGCAGCTACCTTATGCGTATGGGCGATTTTGATAAAAACCTTAATGGCAGGTTCCATAGCCACCACTAACACGTATATAAAAGTTAAACAACGTAGTAAGTCAGTCTGTTCAGATACTATTGCAACCACAACAGACACTCATTGCAAAGCAATAAAAAAAATACCAGGAATTTAAATGCCTTAATTTTGTGCCTATAGACGCATGTTCAAATTATTTTGTATTGAACACGACTTTAACCTGTTCAGGACCGTGATCGCGTATATGTGATCAGACGATTCTTCCCTCACGGCCCGCGATATCGTATTTGTGATCAGTGTTTCCGTGCCAGCCGGCCCATCATCACACAGACGTGATTTCAGATTGGAACGTTTTATTTGAATTTAACGGGGCAAAATGCTTAACGGGGAAAAATGCCCGGTCCCGTGCGTGCGTAGTCTCTTTGAGCGCGCGGGCCTGGGGAAGCGCTTCTTTCTCCTTTCGCCGGTCCTGAACAGGTTAAATGATTAGAATGTCCATTAAATATTCATTAAAAAGCTTTTTTCATCCAAAGTACTTTTCAGGTCTTTTTGATGTTGACCTGTTTACGACCGTCAAATATACTCCATGTCGAAACATTTAAAAGTTGAAAGCATCCAAGCCCCCCTACCACCTCCCAAACGATTCTCCTTCACTCCCTTTTACAATAAATATGTATCTCATGTTTACCCTCGCCATTTTGGATCTGATCCAACTCGTAGAAAATACGGCGATTGGACATCAAAGTAAACACTTACTGTCATCTGTTGGGGGGAACTAAATCATTTCGCCAAGAGACGAATCCAACAGACTTTTATTGGCCCAGGCGAAAGCAGATTTCGCCAAGAGAAGGCAAAGTAGATTAAAAATTTTCCCTTTTCCGGAATCCGTTGCTGAAGTTGAGACAAACAAATGCCGGAATAACAATTCAACTAAGTTTATTATGGACAGAATGAGTGCAGGAGAGGGTTTATATTCTGTTCTATTTGGAGAAATAAAAACGGCGCAATATTTGAGTGTTTAGAACAAACAGCGAGATTGGGAATAAAGGAAATCTGATTGAGTAGTTTTGCGGGGATGGAAGACGGATATTGTTGTTTTTGATTTTGGGTTCTTTTTTTAAAAAAGAGTTTTGTATTATTTTTGGTAGGGAAATATTTTCCTTTTTTTTTTTTTTTTTTGGATTTTTTCACTTCACTTGCATCGATGGATTCGGTTTGGTTGTATGTTTTCTTGAAATGAAAGGAACTACAATGTAACAACAAACTTAGGGAACTCCGACTAAACAAAAGTTCCAAAATTAAATTTAGACGGATTTAAGACACTTGAATAGTACATCGTAATTTTGTATAGAAAGATATAGCAAGCACTCTTTTACTGAAAACTAAAAAAATTCTGGTACTATTGACTGGATTTACTTTTAAATAATGGATTGGGTTTAGTCCCTCTGGGCCTCCTCTGAGATACGATACAGCTCAGATCTGCTTCCAGACTTCTCCATAAAATGTTTTTGGAACAGAAGCAGTATAGGACCTCATTGGCGACTTTTTCCTGTTTGAACTGGTCTGATTGGCGCTTTTTTACACTTCTGGCTACCCCTCCTTCTTTCACGATGTCATGTGGGTTTCATTCTGGCAATCCTCGCAGTTTTGGCTGCTATAATTTGGCGACCACAAGAAAGCGCCAAGCACAGAGTCGCCAATAGGGTCCTATACTGCTTCTATACCATTTTTTTTTTTTTTTTTTTTTTAACTGCGCGGTGATCCGGGCTTTCTTTCGGGTCGATTATATTAAAGTTTTACAGGAATCCATTAGGCGGAGTTTTTATTTCGCCAACGATGGATGGAATAATTTATACAAAAATATAATAGGTATATTGTTATTCTACATGCAACTTTACCAGAACACTTCCTTGTTTCGTTTTTGGGTCATAAAAAATATTTTTAGCCCAAGCGCGGCAGAAAACTTTAACTTCCACCCCTCGCTGAATGTTTTCAAACTGAACAAACACCAAAGGCGACTTGTATCCGTTCTGGTGTATACTGTTAAAGATTTGGATCCACCTTGCAACAAAAATTGGTTTCCATTTAGCAGCAACCAACATTTGGAGCTAGTTTCACGATTTATTGGTGCTACGTCGGATCGTAAGCACCATTAAATAGTCAAACTACGCACCAAATGTCGGTTGCAGCTATAGGAAACCTACTTTTAATGCAAGGTGGAATTTTTTTTTTTTTTAACAGTGTATGCAGCAATGGGCAATTCCCGCATTTAAATTTTTTTTATTCAATTCTAATTGTTTCAAAAAGGCCATAAATACAAAAATGTCTGCTCACTGCCCCCCTTTTTTTTTAAATTTAATTAATTAATTTATTTATTTGTTTGTTTATTTGTTTGTTTATTTTTTTTATTTATTAATTTGTAACCTAAGTTCAATGGTTTATTTTGGCAAGAAAAACGATTCATTCGGATCGAATCTAGTGCGACGTTACTTGATCTGAAATAACTTGGCTTGAAACGCAGCAGCGGAAACCAGTTTTGCAAGTTTCTCTCAAATTCTGCTAATTGCGGTATATGGCAAATGTCTAAATAAACCCACACCAACTATTTGGTAGAAAACTTACGATAACCATAGAAACGCAACGATGTTTTGACGTCACAGATATAGCGGATCGTTTTGATCGTACGAGGTTTTCGGGCAATTTCTTTTCTAATATTTACAAAATGAGGTTCTATCAACTGAAATACAAGGCGTAACGTCTGCACAGAGTTCAATGAAATAAAAATACTGGTAAAAAATTCAGCACCATTTACGTCATATTTTTCCAAGTTTAAATTAATCGCACAACAAAACTCAAATCAAATCACAATGAATTCGCCTACTGCTCTGGTCGATCGTCAGCGACAAAAAGTTCGAAAGATCAGGCCTCCTCTGAGATACGATACAGCTCAGATCTGCTTCCAGACTTCTCCATAAAATGTTTTTGGAACAGAAGCAGTATAGGACCTCATTGGCGACTTTTTCCGGTTTGAACTGGTCTGATTGGCGCTTTTTTACACTTCTGGCTACCCCTCCTTCTTTCACGATGTCATGTGGGTTTCATTCTGGCAATCCTCGCAGTTTTGGCTGTTATAATTTGGCGACTACAAGAAAGCGCCAAGCACAGAGTCGCCAATAGGGTCCTATACTGCTTCTATACCATTTTTTTTTTTTTTTTAACTGCGCGGTGATCCGGGCTTTCTTTCGGGTCGATTATATTAAAGTTTTACAGGAATCCATTAGGCGGAGTTTTTATTTCGCCAACGATGGATGGAATAATTTATACAAAAATATAATAGGTATATTGTTATTCTACATGCAACTTTACCAGAACACTTCCTTGTTTCGTTTTTGGGTCATAAAAAATATTTTTAGCCCAAGCGCGGCAGAAAACTTTAACTTCCACCCCTCGCTGAATGTTTTCAAACTGAACAAACACCAAAGGCGACATGTATCCGTTCTGGTTGGTGAAAGGATAGTAATACGACGGTATGCCTTGCTTTGGAAAGTAGCTAACGTTGCCAACATTCTTCTTATCCGTTTCACTCTCACCAACGCATGTAACATACACCATCTCCTTTTCAAAGTTCTGTTTAAGGAGAGGATTCAATTCGGACGGCGCTTCATCATAGGTCACTGGAATCCAATCGTAAATCCTGTTCAACTTCAACAATACGCATGGCTTTCCCCTTGGGTAACCAAATTTATCATCAGAAGTGCAGCTGTTATTATCATCCACTGGAACGTTGCATATTCTGTATTTAGTAGTGGGTTTGTCGTGAGAGCAGTTCTCGGCTGATCCAGCCTGGTTGTTGACGTACGGCTCCAGGAAGCTGTTGAGGTTCGAAACCCAGTACTCGATGTCGTCGCTCTTGTTGGAATTGAACCAGATGATTCCTCTCTTCAACGAATGGGGAGGAGTGTCTGGCGTGGGTCTGAAGCCGAGGCCAGGAATAGTGCCAATGGCGGATTTGTCCAGCTTGTACTTGGGCTCGCCGTTGTCCAGTGTTTGCCGGAGTGCCAGCATCATGCAGGCCCAGAATGCGAATAGGAAGGGGTAGAATAATATGAAGTAGAAGGCAAGTATCTTTGCCCAGCTTGCTGCTGTTCTTCCAAAGAATTCTTTCGTCTCTGAGTTCCAGAGGTTTTTCTTGAAGGATTTCCAGTTGCTTTGAGCTTTCTCTTGTATTTTGCGAGATTTTTTTTCTTCTTCCATTTTAAATGGTTAAAAATGCGTTGGTAAAGGTAATGGAGCTAACGTACATATGCAATTGGTAGACTGTGCAGAAATGCTACAATCAGACTGATTACTGCAGATTCAATTTTGTTGGAGCTTCTTTAGTGCCGTTAAATTATCAACTTACTCTATTACAATTTGAAGGATTAGTTTACGTTATTTTGTTTGAAATGCTGAAAAGAAAGCCACGAGCATCATATTGTATCGTCTTGAAGTATACTCAAAAGGATCAAACTGAAAATGTAATACGGCACTCTTTGCTGATAGAGTTGTTGCAACTACATGGCATTTTCAAAGTAACCAGCATCTGACAATACTTTGCTGATCTTCCTGGTGGGAAATACGTCATTTATATAGGAATTTGTCCATTAGGAGCATGGATTATGAAACACATAGGGAAAAGATAAAACTTCTCTATAAGATTCAATAACACACATTTTTTACACGTTGATCTCAACGCGAATTCCTAAGAAATTCCCCTTCAGTCCGCGCACGCTTCTTAGAAGAGCTGGTATTGCGGTATAGCAATGCGAAGCGCACTACTAAAGCTAGGAATCCACTATTGCTGAGCAGAGCAGAGCGGATTAGATTAGAGCCAATTACAAGGCTATCAATATCCGTTGTAGCATGAGGCTCGTGCTACAGTAGACGTTGGCAGCCTTGTAATTGGCTCTAGTCTACTCCTCTCTGATCTGCTCAGCTATAGTGGAAGCCAAGCTTAACAGATTAAAATTTACTCGATACAGCTGTGCAAATATATTAGGGCCATTGTTTTTTATCGCAGTAGAAGATATTTACGTTTAGAATGAAATGCTTATAGACATTCATTCCACACGTTGATGCAGAGTTGCCAACCCTCGGACTTAAAATCTTAGGTAGGTAATTTTTCACAAGGGCCTTTTGGATATAGTATATTTTTACAATATTTTTATCAATTAAAATATCAATAGTATACTTCAAAAACTAAGACTTCATGCACTTTAAACTTAAGGCACTATGTCAAATTATAGGTACGGAAAAAACAACAGCATACTGTCAGTCACCGGTGATTGATGCGGCCTAAACGGAAAGTTCAGTGTCAACCAGCAATGGCTACAGTGGCACTCAACGTGTTAATGATATAATCCTGTAATAAATATTAAGTAAATTTTCAGTAATTACTTAAAACAATGTAATTTTTTTAGTTTTATATCATACTAGCTGAATACCCGTGCTGCGCTACGAAATTTTACCATTAGCATTTTAGCGATCAAAAGACATTCATGTATTCTACACTTCAGACGTTTGCTCCCTTTTCGATCCCGACAAATTGATTTATCAAAATAGGAACTTTCCTTTGTTGACATTTTAAACGAAATTTATAATTGTGAATAGTAAACTGGAATAGTTTATTGTGTTTATGTTTGCTCTTAGTTCTAAATTTCAAAGTAGTAGCTGTATTGGAATTAAGTTAATTAGACATTAAGTTAATCCTCGTATAGTTTCAATGTTGCGTCGTCTTTTCATCCCTTAAAAATATCGATATTGGAATGACTTATTTTTTAACATTTGCAAAAAAATATCAGAAAAATGACTACATTGGAAGAGGAACATTCGGATATCCCTCGTTTGGAACATTTAACCCCTTTTCGACCCCTTAAAGCTGGTTAATCGAGAACAGAATAGCTTACTTTTTCTATGTTTAATCTTTTTTGACATTTGTACCAAATTTCCGAGTTGTGACCATATGGGAAGTGGTACATTCGAATATTCCTCGTTTGGAACGTTTAACCCCTTTTCCACCCCTTGATCCACCGGAGATCGGAATAGTTTACTTTTTCTGCGTTTGTCTTTATTGATATTCACACCAGTTTTCAGAATTATGAAAATATGAGAAGTAGGACATTCGAATATATCGCTCGTTTGGAACGTTTAACCCCTTTTTGACCTCTTAAAGTGGGTTAATCGAGATCGGAATAGCTTACTTTTTCTATGTTTACCATTGTTGATATTTGTGCCAATTTTCAGAGTTGTGACTATGTGGGAAGTAGGATTTTCGAATGTCCCCCGTTTGGAACGTTTAACCCCTTTTCGACCCCTTAAAGTGGGTTAATCGAGATCGGAATAGTTTACTTTTTCTATTTTTACCATTGTTGATATTTGTGCCGATTTTCAGAGTTGTGGCTATGTGGGAAGTAGGATTTTCGAATGTCCCCCGTTTGGAACGTTTAACCCCTTTTCGACCCCTTAAAGTGTGTTAATCGAGATCGGAATAGTTTACTTTTTCTATTTTTACCATTGTTGATATTTGTGCCGATTTTCAGAGTTGTGACTATGTGGGAAGTAGGATTTTCGAATGTCCCCCGTTTGGAACGTTTGACCCCTTTTCGACCCCTTAAAGTGGGTTAATCGAGATCGGAATAGTTTACTTTTTCTATTTTTACCATTGTTGATATTTGTGCCGATTTTCAGAGTTGTGACTATGTGGGAAGTAGGATTTTCGAATGTCCCCCGTTTGGAACGTTTGACCCCTTTTCGACCCCTTAAAGTGTGTTAATCGAGATCGGAATAGTTTACTTTTTCTATTTTTACCATTGTTGATATTTGTGCCGATTTTCAGTGTTGTGACTATGTGGGAAGTAGGATTTTCGAATGTCCCCCGTTTGGAACGTTTAACCCCTTTTCGACCCCTTAAAGTGGGTTAATCGAGATCGGAATAGTTTACTTTTTCTATTTTTACCATTGTTGATATTTGTGCCGATTTTCAGAGTTGTGACTATGTGGGAAGTAGGATTTTCGAATGTCCCCCGTTTGGAACGTTTGACCCCTTTTCGACCCCTTAAAGTGTGTTAATCGAGATCGGAATAGTTTACTTTTTCTATTTTTACCATTGTTGATATTTGTGCCGATTTTCAGTGTTGTGACTATGTGGGAAGTAGGATTTTCGAATGTCCCCCGTTTGGAACGTTTAACCCCTTTTCGACCCCTTAAAGAGGGTTAATCGAGATCGGAATAGTTTACTTTTTCTATTTTTACCATTGTTGATATTTGTGCCGATTTTCAGAGTTGTGACTATGTGGGAAGTAGGATTTTCGAATGTCCCCCGTTTGGAACGTTTGACCCCTTTTCGACCCCTTAAAGTGTGTTAATCGAGATCGGAATAGTTTACTTTTTCTATTTTTACCATTGTTGATATTTGTGCCGATTTTCAGAGGTGTGACTATGTGGGAAGTAGGATTTTCGAATGTCCCCCGTTTGGAACGTTTGACCCCTTTTCGACCCCTTAAAGTGGGTTAATCGAGATCGGAATAGTTTACTTTTTCTATTTTTACCATTGTTGATATTTGTGCCGATTTTCAGAGTTGTGACTATGTGGGAAGTAGGATTTTCGAATGTCCCCCGTTTGGAACGTTTGACCCCTTTTCGACCCCTTAAAGTGTGTTAATCGAGATCGGAATAGTTTACTTTTTCTATTTTTACCATTGTTGATATTTGTGCCGATTTTCAGTGTTGTGACTATGTGGGAAGTAGGATTTTCGAATGTCCCCCGTTTGGAACGTTTAACCCCTTTTCGACCCCTTAAAGTGGGTTAATCGAGATCGGAATAGTTTACTTTTTCTATTTTTACCATTGTTGATATTTGTGCCGATTTTCAGTGTTGTGACTATGTGGGAAGTAGGATTTTCGAATGTCCCCCGTTTGGAACGTTTAACCCCTTTTCGACCCCTTAAAGAGGGTTAATCGAGATCGGAATAGTTTACTTTTTCTATTTTTACCATTGTTGATATTTGTGCCGATTTTCAGAGTTGTGACTATGTGGGAAGTAGGATTTTCGAATGTCCCCCGTTTGGAACGTTTGACCCCTTTTCGACCCCTTAAAGTGTGTTAATCGAGATCGGAATAGTTTACTTTTTCTATTTTTACCATTGTTGATATTTGTGCCGATTTTCAGAGGTGTGACTATGTGGGAAGTAGGATTTTCGAATGTCCCCCGTTTGGAACGTTTGACCCCTTTTCGACCCCTTAAAGTGGGTTAATCGAGATCGGAATAGTTTACTTTTTCTATGTTTACCATTGTTGATATTTGTGCCGATTTTCAGAGTTGTGACTATGTGGGAAGTGGGAGAATTAGTGATGAGTGAGTCAGTGAGTGAGTGAGTGAGTGAGTGAGTGAGTGAGTGAGTGAGTGAGTGAGGGCTTTGCCTTATATATATAGAGACTAGCTGAATACCCGTGCTGCGCTACGAAATTTTACCATATGGATTTTAGCAATCAAAAGACATTAATTTATTTACTACTTCAGACACTTGCTTCCATTTCGGTCCCGACAATTTGAATTATCAAAATAGGAACTTTCCTTTGTTGATATTTTTTCCAAAGTTAATAATTGAGAATATATTGGAAATGAGACATTTGAATATCCCTCGTTTAGAACCCTTTGGATATTTTTAATAATTTTAACTAATAACTAATTTTTAATAACTAATTTCTTCTATATTTGCTCTTCTTAACATTTGCATCAACTGTTAAGAAGAGCAAATATAGAAGAAATTGTGACAACATTAGAAGTGGGTCATTTTGGATATCCCTCGCTTGGAACGTTTAACCCCTTTTCCACCCCTTAATGAGGGTTAATCTTGATCGGAATAGCTTACTTTTTTTATGTTTGGCTTTTTTGTCATTTGCACCAATTTTCAATGTTGTGCCCATGTGGGAAATGGGGCATTCGAATATCCCTCGTTTGGAACGTTTAACCCCTTTTCCACCACTTTAAGTGGTTTAATTGAGATTGGAATAGCTTAATTTTACTGCGTTTGTTGACATTTGTGCCAGTTTTCAGAATTGTGACCAAATGGGAAGTGGGACATTCGAATATTTCTCGTGTGGAACGTTTAACCTCTTTTCGACCCCTTAAAGTGGGTTAATCGAGATCGGAATAGCTTACTTTTTCTATGTTTACCATTGTTAATATTTGTACCAATTTTCAGAGTTGTGGACACGTGGGAAGTGGGAGAATTAGTGATGAGTGAGTGAGTGAATGAGGGCTTTGAATTATATATATAGCGATTTTACACTGTCAGTTACCGATGGTTGACGTGCCGACCAAACGGTATAGTGGTTAGCGTGCTATCTTCTAGACCACGAGGTTGCGGGTTCGAGTCCCGTGTTAGGCATGGGTGTTTGTAAATGTATGTTGGCTTGGCAAATAACGAATGTTTCGGCGCATTATAGCCCTTGTGTTGTTGACGGTGCCAGATAATCTGAAAAACAGCCAACCGATGGTTGACGCTGCCTAAACGTACGGAAAGTTCAGTGTCAACCACCGGTGGCTGACAGGGCTCTCAACGTGTTAAATAGAAATATATAAATGGGATGCTTTTGTTTAGTTCGTATATTACTTTTATTTTGGTAAACTGTATTGCTTGCGGTTAGAAATATTTGAATCGAATGTTATTTCTTTCGAATATAGTATTATCCGTAATTTTAAATACAGAGACATATTTGTAAACGATTATTTGGCTTCGATATAATATTCTAGAAGCAATCGGACAGGTTGTTACCATGGCAACGCAGAGGCTTCGATATCCTTGCAGTAGAGTATCGGGCTTATAACCGGAGGGCTGTGGCTTCGGTCATCGTTCCAACAAATATCGGTGTGTTCCTAATGGGGGCTGGTGCATATTAAATCTGTCGTGGCCTCAATGTCCTCTCTTTGTGTGGCAGTGGTTGTTTCGGAGAGAGGGGTTTACACTGGAAGATTTCGATCTCGTATTCTTCTAGATGCTCAAAATTACGAGACGTATAAGTGACAGAAATTGACATTCGTAAGTTCCAAACAAAACCAAATGCCAACATATCTATCAACCACGTACGAAGGGCTCCCGATATCCTTGCGGTAGAGTATCGAGCTCATAACCGGAGGGTTGTGGGTTCGGGCCTCCGTTCGCCAAATATCGGTGTGTTCCTAATGGGGGCTGGTGCATATTAAATCTGTCGTGGCCTCAATGTCCTCTCTTTGTGTGGCAGTGGTTGTTTCGGAGAGAGGGGTTTACACTGGAAGATTTCGATCTCGTATTCTTCTAGATGCTCAAAATTACGAGACGTATTTGGCTGTGTTAAGCACTTTATAAGTGGCAGAAATAGACAGTCGGTAGTTCCAAAACAAAACAAAACCAAGTACGAACGAAATGCACTGGCATAAAGATTTGAGTGGAACCAAAGCCAACTATGAACAAGCAATCTATAATCGCTGGAAAGTGTATATTTTCCCATAGAAACTGCCTTGTAGTACCCAACACTGGGTGAGATTGGTCAAGATTCGTACCGATGACCAGTCCATAACGGTCCAGTAACGGTAGTAATTGCGATTTCGTCGTCTGGGAAATATTCTTAAGTGGCTTTGGGAGAAATAGTTGTGTGAACGATTTGCCTAATCATGTTTCACCACTGTATCGCTTACAGGTGCAAGGTCAGTGTAAATTTCAAAAATAAAAGCACGAGTTTTCATTTGTATAAGTATTGTAGCGTTTTAGCTTACGGGAGTCGAACCAAGGACTTCTAGATCCGTAGACAGATACTCTACCGCTAGGCTAAAGTAATAACTAGTGTCTAGTTGTTGTATCTGTTTTTTGTAAACGAGACTACCACATAGTTGCTTCCCAGTGATTTTCAGACCCTACATTTTTTAGATGTTAATAACTACTCATTTGATCGATTTCAATTAATTTTTTTGATTAAAATTCAGAGTCCATTATGGATTCTGCGCTAAAAATTGCTTACATAAAACCACTCCAAATTATGGCAACCATAGACTGTTCACTTGTCTTTAAAAATGGCGGAGCTGGCATTTTTTGGCGAAAATCTCCATGGCGTAGAATCCGTACTGGACTTGAAATTTTAACCAATTTTTTTTATTGATCTATTCCTAGTAGACGTGTAGTAATTGCCTAGCCAATTGGCTTTTTTGTAGACGATAAAATTCCCATTTGGAACGCTTCTTTTGCCATCCATGCGCAACAGTGATTTTATGGTAACACTAATTGGAATGCGTGGGAGAAGATGAGATTTTGTTTTTGGTGGCCATTTTGAAATTTGCTTTCGACTAACGGTGTACTGTTGCAACGTTTTGGCTTTGTCGCCAATTTTCAAAATCGCGCCAACCTTTACACGTAAATTATGAATTTACCTTTTTTTTACTTTCAATTACCCATATGTATGCATAGGATAATGAAAGTATAGCATTCGGTAAAAAAAAAATTTCGATTTTTATGGCATTTCTCCACGTTTTGGAACATACTGAATTCAAAAAAGTGATCTAGAAAAAATGTCTGTCTGTGTGTATGTGGTTAGCATAACTCCCGAACAAATTGACCTACGATGTTTAAATTTTGGTATGAGAGTTGGTGGTGGCCATGGGACCTGCCGTTAAGAATTTACACAAAATCGTGCATACGCATTGAAAAATTCATGTTTTTCAGTAATTGCTAAAAAACTGCTCTAACGATTTTGATCAAAATCACTATGGTAATGCCTCTTAAGGAATTCTAAATATCCTCACCTCCGGAATTACCCGTAAAATTGCTTTAACGGCGTAAAAAGTTGAAAAACGAATGCCTTTAACAAAGAGTTCTCTTTCCTTGAGCATACCTCTTCAAAAATCGTTTTTTCTTCTCTCCTCAATTTCACTTATAATAAAAGATAATATGAGGATTATCGAAAAGCATATCGCCAAAATCACCATTTTGGTGGAGGTGTTTTTTTTTTTTTTTTTTGTTTTTTTTTTTTTATATATAGATCTATACAAGAATTATCGAAAAAAATATCGCCAAACTGGCCATTTTTTCTAAATGAATGATGAAAATATAATAACGGTAAATGACACAAATCCAAGTCAGTATTGTTACGAATTTCTGTATATCTGTAAATATTTCGTAGTATTAATTATGTAAAAAGAAAATTTTACCTACATTTCGCATAAGGCAGTGCAAGAGTTCGTCTTTACTTTGCTTTCCTGCAATGCGTCTCTTAATGATTGAAAACGAGTTTTACAGAGATAATGCTGGAAAACAAGTTTTACAAGAAGGCCATTTAACATTATGACGACTAATTTTGGTCACCAAACTTGGCTACCATTTGGTGACACTTTCGGTCCCCATGTACCTGTATAGGGCTTTTCGACTGCGATCTGGAAAATTCTCCAAATTTCTATCTCTAGAAGATTCGCGACGGAAGCTCTCCTATATAAGGCCAATAGAGAGTTGAGTTAGTGAGTTAGTTGTCTCTCAACGAGCATTCAGAGAGCTGTATTGTGAAAGTGAACTGTATTGCATGTCTTTTGCGTTGATTTTAGCAGTTGTGTATCTAGTTTTTAACTGCAGTTTGTGCTCCATTGTTGTGTAAAGAGCTGTATTGAGTCTATTAGAACGAGATGTTCTGGAGTTGTTAAAGAATCTGTGAAGAGTCATATATATCGGAAAACATTTCTTCAAGTTTTTATCTGCATTGGCTTCAAGTCTTTCGAACCCATCCACGCAACAGTAATATAGTGTAGTTGAAAGTTGTGCGATGTTCCACACCCCTAGTTTTGCTGAGAGGTTGAGTGTCCTTTATTTGAAACTAAGAGACACAGTTTTATTCAGAAAAATGGTATAAGTTAAAAAAATATTATGACTTTTGGTGAAAAGTTTGTGAAGTTACAATCCTAGTATTTCAGATCAGAACTGTCCATTAAGTACACTTGTACCTTTTTTAGAAACTTTGTACGGAGCTAAAACTCCGACACTGTTTATACTTCTTATTTCTTTGTGTATTTTGTGAGAACTGAATGGTTTGAACGTTGGTTTTGTAGACAATTGCAATATCCTGCTCAGGTTGGCGCGATTTGCGAGAAATTTGCAAAACTGTTTTCCGCTGCTGCGTTTCAATTCCAGTTGTTTCAGATCAAGTGACGTCCCATTCAGTTCGAGCCGAATGAATCGTTTTCTCGCCAGTCTAACAGGGGAACTTAGCTTGCAAATTAAAAAAAAAAAAAAAAGAAGAAGAAGCGTGAACAGAAACTTTTGAGTTTATAGCCTTTTTAAAACATTTGGAATTGAATACAAAATTTAAAAACAAAAAATGCTGTCAAGTGAAACTTGGCTGAATGGCTAAATTTTATCAGGATTTCAAAAGTTTACTGGATAAAAGGTACTGTATTGTTTTAGGGTTGGTGAACGTCCGCGAGAAGGGGCGGGAGCCCTTAGCACGTTTTTATTTTATTAATCCTTCCTCTGAATTTGGTGATTATATAATGTCCGTCTTTTAAGATTTTCATCGGTAATTTATCTTATCTTACGCTCGTGAAATAGTCCCGCGCGAAAATCCAAATTTCTTCGCCACCTTAGAGATACTATGTCCAATCTCTCTATAACGCCACGTTCAAAGTCGCTTAAATTTTAATAATCTGCCATTGTTGCAGCAGGAATCGATTAAACAGCTTTGTCAGACACCTGTTGTCTTATATAGGCGATGCCGATTACATCGCATGACTCTGATTGATGGCATACCTCCGTTATTTGCAAACGCACGCCTATACCAGTTTTCTTGGCTCTTCAGTGTTAAAACATTAGCTTCTTTAAGGTTAGCAGGTTGTAGTGTTATAGTATTGCTGGTGCATTTAGTATATAAGCACATTTATTTTTAAAAAGAAATTTTGAATATCAAATCAAGTGAAAATGTTCTTCCGGAGCATCTACTGATGTGAAGAAATGCATCAACCATCTTCATTTTATGAAATGTAGAATATGTAAAACTGGACAGTTCCCGCATTTTTTTTTTTAATTCAATTCTAAGTATTTTGAAATGGTTATAAACACAAAAATTTCTGTTCATTTTTTTTTTTTTTTTTTTTTTAAATTTGCAATCAAAGTTCGCTTGTTAGTTTTGGCGAAAAAAACGACACATTCGACTCAAATTGAGTGTGACGTTACTTCATCCGAAACAACTTGTGCTTCAACAACAACTTGTGCTGCTGTGCTTCAAGCACAGTAGCGGAAACCAGTTTTGCAAGTTTCCTTCAAATCGCCTCAACCGATATGGGATATAGCAATTGAAACGGAAGGATGTTATGACGTCACACCTATAGCAGATCGTTATTTCAATAAAATTTTTTTTTTTTTTTTAAAGAACTTTTGTTTGAATATTTGGAATCTGAAAGGAAATTTTTTATAAATATAAACTAATTTCATTCGTTTTTAAAAAATGCTGGAATTGTCCATTCTATGTTGTTGTTTTTATAACTGAAAGTACCCTTTTGTACTATATTTTAGCATGAACACCCCCAAAAATTTATATTTTAAAGCGTGTTAGTAAATTCACTAAAATTTATTATAGCTTTGAATTACTCACGTGGCAAGCACTTGTCTTTTCGCAGAGGCGAATTACCACCGAGACAGAAAGAAGCGATGTGTGGTATGTTGGCTAGACAGGTATGGAATTTTAAATTCACCGATATGCAAAATTAGTTGTAATATTAAAAAGTGGCAACAAATTGCTGTAAAATTGCTAGTGGCAGAAAGAATTCATCGTTCCCCTCCCCCATGAAAAAGGTATTAGGATTCCTTAGACAATGTGATTCGTTGACAATATGATTTCTTGACAATATGAGCCCTTGGCAATAATACTTCTTCACTGGAAGCTCAAACGGCCATTTTTGAAGGATGCACTGGTTTTGCAAAATACACTGACAGATTTTCCTAAGAGATCCTGGATGTTTATGTTTACTTCGGTGAAGTTATAGCGATAAGTTATAGCGAGATGTAGCTCCTATTGGCCAAGAGCGAAAAACAACCGCCTCAAACGGAATTCGAAGACGTCTAAGGAGATTAACATGGGGTTTTTACCTACCGTCCATAAATCCGTGTAATCTTCTAAAATAAAGGAATGTATACATTTATTTTCTTTAATTATCAATTATTCAAAGTTCAATCCATCTTTTCGAAGTATTATTTTTCAAATTGATCAATTTTTACCCCTGCAGTCTTCATTTTAAGAATCTATGCATGGTTTAATATGTCTTATAAGCGTATAATTTATTTTTTCGCACTGCATTTATTTTTTGTTTGTATGATAAGAATCATAATATGTGTTTTTCTATCGCAACAGAATGTGTTTAATTGTATAAAATAATTTTTGGGCATTGTATTTAGTGTTTTTCGAACAAACTCTTATTGGCGATTGATTGGAGAGCTTTCCGTTTCTTTTTGCGTTAGTTCCTTGGCAGGCTTACGACGAAATGTAAACAAAAATCTTGATGAGGATTACCTTTGGATTTTTATTGAATAAGCTACTAATTTTCACTTATTATATATGTTATGCTGTTCTTAAAAACGATAATCTATAACGTATCGTCGTGCCATTAGGTTCACATTTTCTACTTGCTATTGTTCCGCTGCGCCAAAGGAACTATCAACTGCTGAAACTGGTTTACTTACGGATTCGCGTTTTCCCCGGCAAGCCCTATTTTGGACGACTTTCCAAGCTCATGGCGTAAATCTAAGCTGTACCGGCTTAATAAAGCAACTCTAGTCTTCCTTACCCCATTTTCAACAATTTTGTTTATTGACAAACGCGAATGAAAATGGCTAATGAAATGAGCCTCTTCGGCAAATCATTTGCATCGGTTATGAAATTTATTCTCATAAATCAATTTTGCCAACCGATATATTTAAGATTCCATCCCTCTTAATCTAACCCTTATTTACAACTTTCGAATACCTCTGTCATCAATGGCTTCTTTAAGCATAACCCATCCCTCGACGAAATGAACAAAATTGTTACGTCATCATGGAGTTGCTTATAAGAATTGACTTTCGTACAAATCAACTTGTTCTGAGTTTCTGTTAACGAGCTGAAAAAGTGCAAACGACAATTTTTTTTAGAATGTAAAAACGGTTATTTTATATAGTTGTTGTTCTAAACTTTTTGTAATAAAAGAAAGACGTGAAAGATTTTGCTCTCGTTTCTTAAGTGCCTACTTGCGTGTGATCCTATCTTCCATAATTTGAACCTGAAAAAGGATCCAAGTGAGATTCTACAAAAATGGCGAAGAATGTTTCTAATTGTTCATTTCCGGTATCTCAATCCTTCTTATTGGTGACCTATTATCAGTGGAGACACTCAGCCCGACTGCTTTTAATTACCTTCTTCCAATTAAAAAGAAAATGGCCCCGGATGAAATAGAAGCAGCCATTGCTGCCATCAGGAGTCCATTTCCACAGGGCTCCGATTCGAACAATCTTTCTCTTTTGTTATTCAATTTTAAGGCATTTGGCGCCCGTTTGATGTCTGCTTTGAATTTAATGGAGCCAGACACTTTTATTAGGGTTCATGATGTGATATTTGTTGGAGTTGAGTAGCTAATTGGTGAAAGGGAATTTCGTTCTGTTGTTGACAATTATTGAGAGGTGGGAGGGAAAAAGGCGCCAATTAAAGCCGATCACATTAAGAGGAATTTTCTGGAGATTTGGGAAAAGGCTACATTTTATTGTTTGCTGAAGCGCAACAATGTTTTAGAAACATTTAAACTCTTAGACAATGCGCCTTTATCCACGGTACCTTTCTCATTAAAAACTTTCAGCAAATAAGTATCTTCAAATTCTTACCTTCATTTGTAGACATTCTGAATGGACGATTCCCGAATTTTTAAAAAAAATTTTTGTTCAATTTTAAATATTTCGAAATGGTCATAATCACAAAAATTTCTGTTCAGTGCGCTTTTCCTTTTTTCTTTCTTCTTCTTATTTTTATTTTTTATTTTTTTGCAATCAAAGTTTCCCTGTTAGACTTTGGAAAGAAAATAATTCATTCGGCTCGAACTGAATGTGACTTCACTGCGTCTCAAACAACTTGGCTTGAAACGCAGAAGCGGAAACCAGTTTTCAAGTTTCTCGCAAATCGCGCCAACCGGTGTGGGATACTTCATTTGTCTACTAAACACCGATACCAAACACACACCAATTATTTGGAAGAAACCTCAAGATAACCATAGAAACGGAAGGAAGTATTGACGTCACAGCTATAATTTAGTGTTTTGATCGGACTTGTTTTGGCTCGGTTTTGGGGCATTTTCTTTCCTTAATATTTAAATAACTAATGTTTAAGAAAACATAACTTTTGTTGAATATTTGGAATCAGAAAGAAATTCTTCATAAATATAAAATAATTTCATTCATTTTTAAAAAATGCGGGTATGGTCCATTGTAAGCAAGAGTTTACTTACAATAAGTTGAGTTTATAAATAACAAACTGTAGTGCTTGACCTAATGAATAACAAATTATTCCATATAGGATAATTTATTCTTCTTCATCAAAATTATAATACCCACAGACTTGAAATAGTGAATTATTTTGAACAAGTAAATCTATAATAATAAAACAAGCTGTGTGTCTGTCTGTCTGTCTGTCTGTCTGTCTGTGGCTCTGTGGATCTATAGAAATCTACTTAAAATTGGAGTAGAGCTCTGAAATTTTCAGCATAAGTAGTTTTGGCCTTCTAATTTTATGCACCCCAAAAGAATGTTAAAATTTTAATTAGTTCTTTTTTAATTAATTTTTTTAATTAATTAATAAATATATTACAAAACGATATCTAATAGGACTACAGCTCTGAAATTTTCAACATAAGTAGTTTTTGCCTTTTAATTGGACTTTTAAAAAACAGAGTTTTAAATTTTTATTTTGTTCCTTTTTAATTAATTTTTTTAATTAATTAATAAACATTTTACAAAACGACTACTAATAGGGCTACAGCTCTGAAATTTTTAACAAAAGTAGTTTTGGCCTTCTAATTGTATACATCACAAACAGAATGTCAAAATTTTAATTAGTTCTTTTTTAATTAATTTTTTTAATTAATTAATAAACATTTTACAAAACGACTACTAATTGGGCTACAGCTCTGAAATTTTCAACATAAGTAGTTTTAGCCTTCTAATTGGACTTCTGAAAAACAGAATTTTAAATTTTTATTTAGTTTCTTTTTAATTAATTTAGCGAACGAAGAGAGCTCCATTTTGCGTAGTGATGAACCTTCCTGCGAGCGAAGCGCCAAAAACTGGGTCCTATACACGAATGACAGATTTCCGCAACGCGAGGCCTCACAGGTAGCTAAAATATTGCACATGTTAAAATTTCGTAGCGAAGCACGGGTATTTAGCTAGTTAAATAATAAAAGTTATGCTTTTGAAATTAAAGACTTATGTTTGTCATACATGTAAGCAGTTTTAAACCACTGCTATGGCGCTAACTGTTCATTCAACATAAAAATATATTGTTACGAATTTCTGTATATTTGTAAATATTTCGTAGTATTAATTATGTAAAAAGGAAATTTATGTACATTTCGCAGAAGGCAGTGCAAGAGTTTGTCTCGCTTTCCTGCAATGCGTCTCTTAATGCTTTAAAACGAGTTCTACAGGGATCATGCTGGAAAACTAGTTTTACAAGGAGCAGGCCATTTAACATAATGGTTAATGGCAATCTCGCCAAGTTGGCTACCATTTGGCGACATTTTCGGTCCCCATGTACAGTTCTCCCCCAAAAAAACCAGAACGATGGCTGTGTCTTCGGTTCTAATTATCGTAGAATCTTTCGGTTTGCACCAAAATGTTTTGCTTACGATTTTCTATATATCTGATGCAATTATTTTTCTTAAGGGACCGTTTACTAAGTAAAAGTAACTCTATCTTCGAAAATTTCAATACGAACGCCTATTTTTTAACATTTCATTCGATTTAGAATACATCATTTACTCAGTATACGAAATTTCAATGCAATATGTTGAAAAACACGTCACTTATGAGCGAAAATGTTTCGACCATTTTTCGACCGATCTTCAGGGAGAATTTCCATAAAACGAAAGGTATTTTTAAGGTTCTACTTCACAGCGGGAAAAATCGAACGATCAGTGCGGCGTTTCCCGACTTTAAAAAGTATAAATATTAGTCTAAAACTGCATAGAAACTAC
Source organism: Linyphia triangularis (assembly GCA_963978545.1). Lineage (NCBI taxonomy): Eukaryota > Metazoa > Arthropoda > Arachnida > Araneae > Linyphiidae > Linyphia > Linyphia triangularis. The sequence goes on from OZ021725.1 coordinate 16,534,752, forward strand.
TTGGATTTATAGTGTCATGTTTAAGATTAATACAAAAATACAAGTAAACGTAAAAGTAACATAATTTATTTACAACGTTAAAGATGTGCATTCTTCACACGAAATAAATAAAATATCGAAAACTGTAATTGCAGAAGTATAACGTAAACTACTGATAATTAGAAAATTAATAAATATAAAATGTAGGCATTAGTAAACAGTATTCAGCAAAGCGTGATTATTTTACAGAAACATTTCACTGTAAACACAAATGTAATTTGATCATTAAAATTATTTATAAAATAAAAAAAATCACATGATTCAGTAAAATTTTTAAAGGATAACTTATTGAAATTGCTTAAAAAATTTTGTTTTAAATAAATGTAATTTAAGAAAGTAATTAAAAAAAAAAAAAAAAAAAAAAAAAAGAACTCTGTTGAAAACCACACAAAACATATGTTCCACGATTCCAAACACGTTAGACAGATTAAAAAAATATATATAAAAAATAAAACTGCTTTGTTTGTATAAAATAATATTTCTTTTTGTAATTTCAATAAATTCTGTTCCGATTCACTCCATTTTACGATAATTGAACGTTGTGCGATTTTCCACTCCTCTAGTTTACCTTGAATTAATCTTTGATAGTTTTTCAAAAGTCGTCTACTATACGGTCCCTTAAAGTGAGCGTTTTTTACATTTTCGCTAAAAAATCGAGAACTAAAAGTCAAAATGGAAAGAAAAAATTGTGTGGGGGTTTTAGACCATGGTAAATCTAATGAAAGCAAAAAAATATGTTTCTATTACAAAAAAAAATTAAATTGTTTTATTAATTAATAATTAATTATTAAAATAGAAATGGATGCAAAAGTTGATTGCTATTTATGTTTGACAATTTACAAACTATCTTTAAAAAAAAAACCTACTGAAATATATTAATTATTTAAGTATTTATGGCCAAAAAACCAATTTTTTTATTTAACATTAATTTATCATTTTCTTTTTATCATTTAAATTACAAACCATTCATTAAAAAATTACGAATTTTTGTATTTCGACATTTTTTTGGATGCTGAATCCAAATAATATTATGAGGTTGCAATTGAACTTTTTAAAGTTTGGTTCTGTTTTGATATGTAGATGACCCCTCATGACTAAAAAAACTACATGCAATTATTAAAAACCTTCCACGATTTACAACGATACTTTTTGTTTGTTATTTCAACAATTAGAGCACAAGATATAGCCATCGTTCTGATTTTTTTTTTTTTTGGGGGGGGGGGGGGTTCTGTACCTGTATAGGACTTATAGACTACGATCTGGAAAGTTCTCAAAATTTCTATCTCTGGAAGATTCGCGATGAAAACTCTCCTATATAAGGCCAGCCAAGATTTAGTTATCTCTCAGTGAGCATTCAGAGTTAGTTCCGAAAGCGAACTGTATTGCTTTGTCTTTTACGGCGATTTTAGCAGTTGTGTATCAAGTTTTTAACTGCTGTTTGTGCTCTATTGTTGTGTAAAGAGCTGTATTGAGTCTACTAGAACGAGAAGTTCTGGAGTTGTAAAAGAATCTACAAAAGGTTATATCAGAATAAATTTCTGCAAGTTTTGATCTGCTTTGGCTTCAAGTCTTTCGAACTCATCCACGCAACAATATCGAAATAATTTTTAGGCAGCACTCTTTGAAGAAATAATTCAAATAAACATCCCAAGAGTAGATTGTGATTCAATCCGATGTAAACCAATGTTTTAACACCTTAAAGTGCATTACCACAGCTATTTTGATCAAAAGCGTTAGAGCCGCTTTTAGGCAATTGCTGAAAAACATAAATTTTAAGAAAACCTTAATGACAAGTCCCTTGGTCACCACTAACGGTCCTCAAAATTTGAATATCATAGATCAATCCGTTCGGGAGTTATGCTTACCACAGACAGACACACAAACAGCGACATTTTTGAACTCGAGACTTTCCAAAACGCGCAGAAAAGAATATATGATTTTTGATTTTTTTTTTTGGATTGAGTACAATCAAGTACAATACTCTTACTCTCTATGTTACCGTATGGGTAATTGTAAGTAAAAAATTTGTCCACAAATAATATATAACTACGGGTATGGAACATCGCACAACTTTCAATTATACCATACTAGCTGAATACCCGTGCTGAGCTACGAAATTTTACCATTAGCATTTTAGCGATCAAAAGACATTCATGTATTCTACACTTCAGACGTTTGCTCCCATTTCGATCGCCGACAAATTGATTTATCAAAATAGGAACTTTCCTTTGTTGACATTTTAAACGAAATTTATAATTGTGAATAGTAAATTGGAATAGTTTATTGTGTTTATGTTTGCTCTTAGTTCTAAATTTCAAAGTTGGTTGGTTGGTTGTATTCAGATTATCTGGCGCCGTCAGCAACACGAGGGGTATAATGCGCCGAAACATTTCGTTATTTAACAAACCAACATACATTTACAAACACCCATGCCTACACGGGACTCGAACCCGCAACCTCGCAGTCAAGAAGCCAGCACGCTAACCACTATACCGTTTGGTCGGCATAAATTTCAAAGTAGTAGCTGTATTGGAATTGAGACATTAAGTTAATCCTCGTATAGTTTCAATGTTGCGTCGACTTTTCATCCCTTAAAAATTCGTTAACCGATATTGGAATGACTTATTTTTTTAACATTTACCCTTTTAACATTTGCACCAAATATCAGAAATATGACTACATTGGAAGTGGGATATTCGAATGTCCCTCGTTTGGAACGTTTAACCCCTTTTCGACCCCTTAAAGTGGGTTAATCGAGATCGGAATAGCTTACTTTTTCTATTTTTACCATTGTTGATATTTGTGCCGATTTTTAGAGTTGTGACTATGTGGGAAGTGAGAGAATTAGTGATGAGTGAGTCAGTGAGTCAGTGAGTGAGGGCTTTGCCTTATATATAGAGAGATTACTGTTATGGATTTGTGTCATTTTCCGTTTTTATATTTTCATCATTCATTGAGAAAAAATAGTCAGTTGTGTCTTATTATATGAATATGCGCCTTTGAAAAGAAAAAAAAAATGGGATTTGGGGGATATTTATTTCGATAATTCTTATATAATCCTTTCTTATAAGTGAAACTGCGGTGAGGAGAAAAAACGATCGTTGATTAGCTATGCTCAAAGAAAGAGAGCTCTGTGTTGAACGCAATCGTTTTTCAACTTTTTACGCCATTAAAGCATTTTTACGGAAATTTCGAAGGTGGGGATGTTTAGAACACCTTAAGAGGCTTTAGCACAGGGATTTTTATTAAAATCGTTAGAACCGTTTTTTAGCAATCGTTGAAAAACATGATTTTTACAACGGCATATACCTTACGCCTTGAGCGATTTTGACGAAAACCTTAATGGTGGGTCCCATGGCCACCAGCAGCCCGCACACCAAATTTGAACATCGTAGGTTAATTTAGTCGGGAGTTATGCTGACCACAAACACAGACACATTTTTTCTAGATCACTTTTTTGAAATCAAAATGTTCCAAAACGTGAAGAAATGCCCTCCCCCCCCCCCAAAAAAAAAAGATTTTTTTTTTTTACCGAATGCTATACTTTCATTACCCTATGTATACATATGGATAATTGAAAGCAATAAAATAATTTTGTATGGATTAGTAGCAATCAGTGTTCGCCAATTAAATATTTCCAAATGGTATTTTCAACCCCTCTCTAAATTTTAAGGTGTATGTTTAAAATCCAAAGAGTATTTTTAAATTATTTTTTTCTATGGCTAAGTTAACTGGCTTATTAAGTTTTTTTGACAAAACTAATAATTAGTCGCAAATTCCGACTAATTTTCATTACTTCTGTGTCGTAGTCTGTTATGTCAAGATCAAGATCAGACTCAATTAAGAAAATAATTAACGAGTTTAATATTCGACATTTCTATTAATCTAACTCTCACAAAGGCAACTAAAAAATGGCTTATTCTAAAAACAGTTAAAAAAGAACAACAGAACAATAAATCATTGTTGCCATTTAAACTAAACTAAAAACTGAAATTATACAAATTTATATTCATTGTAAAAATGACGTCACACCTTAAAGTTTTTGGGTGTAATTAAATAAAATTAAGTTTACATGTTCGTTTATTTCCGACAACAACAATAACAATGATGCACGATCGCGATTTCGCGTATCAGAGCGGAAATATACTTTTTAAATGCTAACTAAAACACTTGATGGTTAAACTAACTCTTGACAATATGCCGTTCGGTGACACACCACGTTGATGTCCCGTGAAACTATCGGACAAATGACGGTGACACCTTAAAAACTATCGGGAAAATGCCGGCAACACGACAAAAATTATCGCGCAAATGACAGAGAAGTAAAACTTTACAAATTACGATATCCCTAAAATCTCGAAAAAATGCCGGCGATAGACATAGGCGAAATGTTCCTAACTTTTATGTAACTAACGGTGACAAAAAAAATAAATTTCGACTAAACGTGCGAATGATATAGTACTAATATACGTTTTCAATTAATTCAAACATGAGGTGCCGACCAAACGGTATAGTGGTTAGCGTGCTGGCTTCTAGACCGCGAGGTTGCGAGTTCGAGTCCCGTGTAGGCATGGGTGTTTGTAAATGTATGTTGGCTTGTTAAATGACGAAATGTTTCGGCGCATTATAGCCCTCGTGTTGCTGACGGCGCCAGATAATCTGAATACAACCAACCAATCAAGCATGAGGTTATCTTTTTTCTGTATTTTGTGCAAGATGGTAAGGTAAAATACAATTAATTAAGGAACATACGAAATTACACTTGGAAATTCTAGGACTTCCCCCTACAATTAACCTACTAATGTCGCACGTGGTATCAGCAGCCAGTCAATGACTTCAGTCAATCACTGGTCAGTGCGAGGCACTATTGAACATGAATGCGCATGCATAACTGTTGATTTCAAAGGGATGATCGATATATTGGATTCCGTCCGGAAAATAAAAGGACATTTTTGCACTTTTTCAGAAAAGAACACTATTTTCAAAGAATAAAAAACATTGAAGGGAACCGCCCTTCGAAAAACGGCTAGGATGATCTCTGATTTTATAAAACGCGAAGATTATTTTTAAAAATTAAACCATGATGTGCCAATGCTTGAATTCAAGCATGAGATTATTTCTATGGGTTGAAATTGATTTTCAATGCATGTGCACGCAGTTTGGCGAACTCTGGTAGCAATCCATTCTCGATATTTTGTTCAAAAAAGATCAATTTTTATAGACAGCTTTTTCGCTTACCACCCTATCAATAAGACAAAGCACTATTCAAATACTGTCGCTTCATCCACTGTCCACTAAGAGATAGAAAGAAGAGAAAGGCAACGAAAGAAAATGCAGCCCCGCCAAATATGACGGCCTTCACTTTTGAATTCTATTTACATGACACCGCCGTATCAAATATAGCGCCAATTTTGTGGCGACAAAAGGTATATCCTTTAGCTCTTTTATAGTATTGTATTTTTCTATTCTGGATATGTACTTCAAGAAAAAGCCAATATACCTGTTTTCAACAATACATTGGTTCCACGAAGGCTTTCGAGTTTCTGAAATGAAAACTTCTTCCTGTGTTGGGAGTATCTATTTTGGTGGAATTTAAGAATTCTTTCTTTCTGAAAATACAATATTTTTCTGATTGAAAATACTTTCTTGTTTTTTTTATTTAGTGGAAGTGGGATACTATTTTATATCATACAGTAATGCATTGTTACAAATACATTGAATCTTACGTACATGGACAAAATTGGTATTTTAAGATATCTGTTTTAAAAATTGGTGCTGACAAAATATGAACAATATTATCCTTGGAAATATTTCTAGGACAGAAACAAAATAGAAACAAAGAAATTGCCAAATCTAGGTTTCTGTCAATAATTTAGAACTAATAAATTATGAAAAAAAAATGCGCCGAATATGAGAGCTTGGCATTATTTTTGGCGTAAAATCTAATTGACAACCTTTAAATAATCTTATCGTTATCATAGTGTAAAAGATAAAATTAAAACATTTATTTTTCATTGAAACAAAGAAGTTTACTAGAACTAGTAAATATTCTGTGGTAACTAAAGTAAATTAAAACTCAAGATTTAAAAACTTCGAACCATTGTATATTGTTTTCTTTAACCATTGTCATGGCAACCATTCCTAATTAATAGCAATTTGTGGACGAAAATCTCGATTTCTGAGTATGTTTTAAGAATCGATTTAATTCATTTTAGTCAGTTCTTTCAGTTTTAATCAGTTTAGTTCAGTTTTAATCTTATGAATAAGAAAGTAACACAGTAGTTTAGTAATCTTATGGACGTTATAAAACAGTTTACAAATAATGGTTAATGAAAACATTAAACATTTAAAATGAAAAAAAAAATATTATGATTCCAATCATAAACCCAAATAAGATGCAGACTTAGAGCGCTTTTCCATTTGCCGACACGATACCGATAAACGACACCGATACCTTCTTGACCGATATCGGAGGAAGCAAAATGCATGCTCATAGCCTGAACGCTTTTTCACTATCCGATTTTGGCTACGATTTTGTCGCCACTCATACACGGTATCATTTATCGGAACGATATATCGGCTACCATCTTCATTCTTTGTAGTGACGGACCGACATTTTCCATTTGCCAATACGATACCGATAAACGACACCGATACCTTCTTTACCGATATCGGAGGAAGCAAAATGCATGCTCATAGCCTGAACGCTTTTTCACTATCCGATTTTGGCAACGATTTTGTCGCCACTCATACACGGTATCATTTATCGGAACGATATATCGGCTACCATCTTCATTCTTTGTAGTGACGGACTGACATTTTCCATTTGCCAATACGATACCGATAAACGACACCGATACCTTCTTTACCGATATCGGAGGAAGCAAAATGCATGCTCATAGCCTGAACGCTTTTTCACTATCCGATTTTGGCTACGATTTTGTCGCCACTCATACACGGTATCATTTATCGGAACGATATATCGGCTACCATCTTCATTCTTTGTAGTGACGGACCGACATTTTCCATTTGCCAATACGATACCGATAAACGACACCGATACCTTCTTTACCGATATCGGAGGAAGCAAAATGCATGCTCATAGCCTGAACGCTTTTTCACTATCCGATTTTGGCAACGATTTTGTCGCCACTCATACACGGTATCATTTATCGGAACGATATATCGGCTACCATCTTCATTCCTTGTAGCGACGGACCGACATTTTCAGTGTTTACAAGTACAAGGTTGCCTCGCAATGAACTGCAAGTTCGATGTTATAACTTTATGCGAATTGGTTGAGAATCGGCCATGTATATGGGACAAAAGCAACGTTAATTACAAAAATAAAATTGTTAGAGATAACAATTGGGAAGATATTTATAGGTTCCTTGACGATGAATACGACGCCAAGACTTCTGCGGAGAAAAAAATCTCAGGTAAGTGACATTTTGATTAATTTCTTTAATAAAACTATATTTGGAAATTGTGTACTGTGCAGAGGTGTAAATATTATGCAAGGTTAGAAATGTTATTACCCAGAGCATGTAAATATTTGATCGGGCTTGTATTTAGTATTTAATTTTTCGTACCGTTGTATTTTTGACCTCCGATAGAACAAAATATTTCAGTTTATCGGAAAAATTCAGTTTGCTTCCAATACTTGCGTCACTAAATTCAATTTTCCTTTGATTTATAATTTAGCACTTTCGCCGAAATCATACATACATAGTTTACGTGAGGTAGCAATTCTTTTAAAAATTGCTCTTTTTAAGAAGTATTTAAATTACCTAAATTTTGATCAGATATGGAAATATTTAGTTGAGACATCTATTGACTGCATCATCTGCCAAGCATGTAAAATTTGTCAGATTTTTCTGAATCTGTTATGATAAATATATGGTTTTGGTATTGGATTTCATCCAAAGCACTTAAGAAGGAAGGTTTCACACTTTTCGTTTAGCCAGGCGCAAATCACGTTAACTACATATATATTTTTGGCGACATTTTAGGACTTTTTAAAACGCTGCTGTGCCCCAAAACAATGCAGGAAGCCTTCATCAATATACAAAAGAGAAATTTGAATACTTGTTTTAAATAAATTTTCAAAATGAAGCTCAATGATTCCCGTTAAATTTATACGCAAGTTGGCGCGGGTCTTAATTATTTGGCGACTTTGCTTGCACCTGACTAGCAGAAAAGTACTGAAATTTTTTCCTATTTTTAGTTTTAAAAAGAAAACAATAAATATATTTTTTAATTTGAAAAACTGTATTGACTCTGCTCAAAATATGTATATGGAAAACCGTTAATTTAATTATTAATTTGTGATTCAATAGTTCAAAAACCAGTAGTGTACCAGGGGAATTTTTCTTTTTGTCTGTAACCATGTGGAAACATGATCCACATATAATTTGAAACACATCTGATTAAGGAAGGTATACAACACTTTTTTAGATTTACATTTCCTGGTGTAATAAAGGTAGAAAATATCTGAAAACGAAAATTATTTGAATTAAATTGTTATTGAAATTATTAAACAGAAAAATTTTTAGGCGACAATGCCGCAATGTCTTCTTAACTTGTACCCAGTTGTTTTCAGTAAAATCATTTAAAATGACAATGTATAAAAAAGGGTAGTTTGAAATTTATTTTCATAATCTGTTAGTTTAGAAAGTTAATTATATATTTATTGTTTTAAATAACCAATTTTAAGTTATTTTTTCATTGTAGGAGATACCATCTTAAAAACTTGGAACAACATGCGGGATGCATTCATCCGAAGTTTGAGGTACAAAAGTGGCCAGGCAGCAAAAAAGAAATATAAATACTACAATCATTTGGAGTTCCTGCTTGCCATCCAGGAACCGAGTGAGACGCAGTCCAGCCAACTACTCGATTCCCAGAGTGGATTGGACTGCAGTCTCGCAGATGGAACCCTCCCGGTCGAAGAGGATGACACTGTAGATTGTTTAACTTCTACACCTGCATGCAGAAAAAGAACTGCCTGTAAAATCTCCCGATCTGGCAAAGAACTGAATTTTTTGGAAAAGGAAATAATAGATGAATTAAAAAAGCCAAAATTGTGTGAAGTGGTTAAGCCTACATTTTTCGGTTCATTTGAACACTATACAACAGATATGTCCTATACAGAACAATTAGAGCTTCATGCGTTTGTTGTTCAAAAAATAATAGAAATAAGATCAAGAAGAGAACAAGGCGAGGTTGTTTATGTTGAGCAAACAGAATTTTAATAGATTTTTTAATAAATTTTTTTGCTTATCAGTTTTATTAGTTTTCAGGTCTATCTTAATTTTATACAATATAGTTTAATGGTATGAATAAATAATAAATTCCTTTACAAATATTTAATAATTACAATGTTAAAAATAACATGTTCTACAAAATGACATTTTATGTGGTTGTACAAATGTTACAAAAACATTTAAATTTTGGTCATTTGCCAGGATAAGGCACCCTCCGCACTCATGAAGTAATTGGCAAAACAAGTACGTGAAACCACTTCCTGATTTTGTGGATGTTTCGGTGCTGATCCTGGGAAGTGGTTGCAAAGTACAACCGACCATGTCTTCAGCTCTATAACCATCCCTTTCTCGTACGACATTATGTGATACTGTACAGGCCTTTACTACAGCAACTGTACTTTGCCGAGATAGGTTTAATGGCTTGTGGAATATCCTCCATTTGTTTGAAAGGATGCCGAAGGCACATTCCACATATCTCCTTGCCCGACACAGGCGGTAATTGAAAACTTTCTGTTTGACTGACAAGTTGTGTCCCCCATAACCTCGCATTATGTGTTCGTGCATTGGAAAAGCATCATCCGCAACAAACACATAAGGGGTTTTCAACTTCTCTGGAGGTAAGGGCACTGGATTGGGCAAATTCAACTTTTTGTGGCTTAACAAATTCCAGAATTCTGTTTGTTTAAAAATGTTGGAGTCACAGTCTTTGCCATAACCCCCAACATTTACGTACAAAAATCTGTAATCTGTGTCTGCCACAGCAAGAAGAACTACCGAATGAAACTTCTTGTAATTGAAGTTCAGTGAGCCCTCACCAGGAAAGTTTTCTATCCGGACATGCTTCCCGTCAATGGCCCCCAGGCAGAGAGGAAAATTTGCAAACTTCTCAAAGTTTTTCGAAACATCTTGCCAATTTCCTTGGGTGGTCGTAAGAAAATGCTCTTTGCTGAGCACTTCCCAGATGGCACAACAGGTCAGTCGTACAATTTTGGAATTGGTTGACACTCCAGTCCTGAATGTATAGTACAATTCAGTATAGGTACATCCAGAAGCTAGATATCTGAAAAGAAATACATAATGAGTTGAAAGATATCTCTACGTGTCTATCAATCACAATGCAATCGAACAATATTTGGACTGTCAAGTTAGCACATGAAGCAAATTTTCCTCGAATCTAAATGTTACCACACTCTTTGAAGGTTCGATATAGCTAGAATATAAATTTTGTTTCTAGCTACGTATTTAAAATTTAATTTCTTAAAATGTAGTCAAGCTGAGGTTACCGGTTCCAGGGCTCGAGGCTTTTAGGCATATATTTTTCACAGAATGAAAATCAAGGACTTATAAAGACATAAATAATGTTTTTAAGGACCTTCGAAAATTTTTCAGGCATCATGTCTTTAATGTTTGACTTTACACCTACTTCACCTATTGCGCTAAGTTAGAGCTGATTATAAATATTGCAGTCGGCACACAACATCAGCAAAAATTAAGGACACCTAAGCATTTTAAAGTACTTTTAAGGCCTGGAAAAAACGTTAAGCGCAAATATGAAAGGCATTAAAGAAATTAAAACAATTGCAGAATTGTTTAAAAATAAATTGTTGCTAGTATAGTTATTCACATGGCCCAGAACACTAGATTCCACAAACAGAGAAGTCATTCTAAGAACATATATTTCCCAATATTTATCCCCTTAGAAAATTAATTAAAGTATTAATTTGAACCAATACATCAGAACATATTCCTGAGATGCCAAGCTCAATTTAATGCTTCTGGTTAATATTTAAATAACTATGCTGCTGCAAGATTGCAGCAGCACATGCTGTAACTTAGTTAACCTATACAAATGACTGCTTGAAAGGAATACTACCAGCAGTTTTATAAGTAAAATAGAGAATGAAAATAATTTGTAAGTTTGAAAATGAAAATTGTATAAATTGATGACCAGTAACAATTTGGAAACAAAACTGCCTTGTGTTCTTGACTTAACCACAACTTATTTCCCGCGGCAAGAATATTTTTTATCAAAAAGTATGTCTCAACTATCCATGGGAATAGATAGTACAGGGTAAATAGCATGGGCATATGCTTTGATGACAAATTCAAAACTACTATCAAAATATATTTAGTTACCAATAAACATAGAATATTTTTTTATTGTAAAAGAAAAATCAGATTATTTAAAATGATTTACAAATCAAAGATTAATTCATACAAAATTTTTATGTTTCGAATAAGCATCATTATTTTAACACTTATGTATGTATTGAGTTAAATATATCTGTTCATTTGAGGATACCCTAGATTTAATCTTAAAGCAGGTGTCCTGATAGCCACCTTGTATTAACATAATCGGTACAGATGTAGTATAGGACATTTCTTTGGCGCGATTTTCTCCCCAAGTAAATGCTGTTTCTGGGGACGGGTTTTATTTTAATTTATTATTTACAGTTTAAATTTATTTCAGTTGTATTTTTAATTTTGGCGAAATTTCTGATTGTTAAATGTCTTATACTACATCTGTTCCACAAAAAATAATACTAAAATTGCACTCACCTCAAAGTCACAGCTAACATTTCTTTCGGTGGTATGCACATTCGGAAATGCGTATCCTTCTTTTGGATGTGGTCGCCAATTTTGCACAAGATATAATTAAAAGTTTCTTCGCTCATTCTGAAGAAGTTAAAAAACTTTAGAGGGTCTTGTTGCAATTTCTCAAAAAGACAATAAAACGCCCCTTCAAGATAACGTTTTTTTACAATATCATGCATCCAAAAACGTTTAGTGATGCCTCTTTTCTTTCTTCTCAAATATAGTAAATATAGCAATCGCACCTTATTATAGACAGCCATAGTAGAAACACGTCCTATCACTCGTCTAATCGCATATGAAATGAGCGATATTTGCCGGACGATATCGGTTACTCGCCGACACGATTAAACGGACGGCAAGTGGTACCGATATTGTCGTCCGTGTTATCGGTATCGTGTCGGCAAATGGAAAAGCGCTCTTACGATAACCTTGTCATTTAATTGTCATTAGACAAGGTTGCAGCCATGACAAGGATTTGTAAAAGCCTTTCAATGACAACCTTTCGAAAAGGTTAATTCTACATTGCCTCATATACAGTGTAACCCATATAGCAAGCTTATTATGAAAATCTTTATACATCCTTTACAGTGTAAACCTTGTTGAAAGATTAGTCACGAAAACATTACGAAAATCGTTTGAGCTGTGAAACAGAACTCCCTTCTCAAGCTTATTAAAAGGTTACATCCTTGTCATCTAAACCTTGTATCCTTTTCGCTTAAGAGGTTAATACAAGCTTTGAAAAGGTTAAAATGCTATCTGTTATTGGTACCAAGCAGTAAAAATAGCTAGCTGGTAATATTTATAAGTTTTATATAGAAGTTTTATTACATTATTATAGAATTGGCATTGCTGAAATTTCTAAAAATAAATAAAGCTATTAAGCTTTTCTATTCAAATTATCAAATGATAAAAGCTAAACAATATCAAGTTAAGTTTCTGGTTCACCCCGCCTACGATTTTTGTAAGAAAGTTCTTTCCGTTAAACCATCCCCCCTCGTCACCATCTACTGATCCCATTCCATCTGCTTCTTCCTCAATGATGCCACCATTCCAGAAGGAACTTTCTGTTTCCCGCCAAAATCTCTTTCCAGAACGCTTAGCCGTAATGACGTAGATAGAAGTCAGTGCTGGAATACCGCTTTATCCCATAATGGACCACATTTAGGTGTACGCATTGGAAAGAGGTGGATCAGGAAGCTAATTACTCAATTTGATGGACCTCCCTTAACAGTTGCGGGTGCAGTGACAGCCGCATTGTGGATCATTTTGTGGCATGATAAGTAAAAGTAGAGACGGCCTAATTGCATTCATTATAAGCTGAATTTGTTTTGGAAGTTGATAATGGGAATTTGTTACACTGTTTGCTTTATACTTTGAGTTTGATAAGTGCTCGTTTTTTTTTTTTTTTTTAAATTGATAGAAAATGTTAGTGTGGATGTAAATTTTCCGATTGGCAGATTATTGTGTTGCCTTTCGAAATCAGGAGATTTTTCCGTTTTCAAAAGAGTAGAGAACATTCTTTTTCGAATTTAAGTCAAAAATCATTTCGCTGAAGTTAGTTTTTACGTCCAACTTTCAATTACATTTAATACTGGTCACTGCATTTAAATTTGACGTGGATTCTTGTAATTTATCGTTTCAGTTTTCATATCTTCATTACTTAAAAAAAAAAAAAAATGGCCAGTATAGCGATATTTTTGGTGATAATTGTTACATTGGTAAAAAAAATCTTCCAAAACGACATAATAAAGAACTTGCACAAGTGAGGAAAATGAATATTTTTTGTATTTTCTAGTGTTATCCAACGAATATATTTGAGCAGTGCAATTATTTTTTATCTTTATGCTTTTAATTAATCAAAAATCGCGTTTGAAATCAAAGCAATAGTCACGTGACCAAAAACGCATAAAAAAACAGTGACGTAGTTACGCATAGATTCCGTCGAAAATCTGAGAAGGAACCTGGTCTAAAACAGGTTTTAGACTGGTTCATCAGTAGCAAGTAGCTTTTTCCCGCCAAATTGCAAAGTGAAAAACTACATATTTTTTAAACTATGTATCCGAGCTCAAATTTTTGAAAGATGAATATTGTTTTTCATGTTTTTTTTTTCTACTTTTATATAAAAACTAGCTGAATACCCGTGCTGCGCTACGAAATTTTACCATTAGCATTTTAGCGATCAAAAGACATTCATGTATTCTACACTTCAGACGTTTGCTCCCATTTCGATCCCGACAAATTGATTTATCAAAATAGGAACTTTCCTTTGTTGACATTTTAAACGAAATTTATAATTGTGAATAGTAAACTGGTATAGTTTATTGTGTTTATGTTTGCTCTTAGTTCTAAATTTCAAAGTAGTAGCTGTGTTGGAATTAAGTTAATTAGACATTAAGTTAATCCTCGTATAGTTTCAATGTTGCGTCGTCTTTTCATCCCTTAAAAATTCGTTAATCGATATTGGAATGACTTATTTTTTTAACATTTGCAAAAAAAAATCAGAAAAATGACTACATTGGAAGAGGAACATTCGGATATCCCTCGTTTGGAACATTTAACCCCTTCTCGACCCCTTAAAGTTGGTTAATCGAGAACAGAATAGCTTACTTTTTCTATGTTTAATCTTTTTTGACATTTGTACCAAATTTCCGAGTTGTGACCATATGGGAAGTGGTACATTCGAATATTCCTCGTTTGGAACGTTTAACCCCTTTTCCACCCCTTGATCCACCCGAGATCGGAATAGTTTACTTTTTCTGCGTTTGTCTTTATTGATATTCACACCAGTTTTCAGAATTGTGAAAATATGAGAAGTAGGACATTCGAATATATCGCTCGTTTGGAACGTTTAACCCCTTTTTGACCTCTTAAAGTGGGTTCATCGAGATCGGAATAGCTAACTTTTTCTATGTTTACCATTGTTGACATTTGTACCAATTTTTAGAGTTGTGACTATGTGAGAAGTAGGATATTCGAATGTCCCTCGTTTGGAACGTTTAACCCCTTTTTGACCTCTTAGAGTGGGTAAATAGAGATCGAAATAGCTTACTTTTTATACGTTTGTTTTTGTTGATACTTGCACCAGATTTCAGAGTTGTGACGAAAGGGGAAGTAGGACTTTCGAATATCCCTCGTTTGGAACGTTTAACCCCTGTTCCACCCCTTAAAGTGGGTTAATCGAGATCGGAATAACTTACTTTTTCTTCGTTTGTCTTTATTGATATTCTCACCAATTTTTAGAGTTGTGAAGAAATGAGAAGTAGGACATTCGAATATTCCTCTTTTGGAACGTTTAACCCCTTTTCGACCCATTAAAGTGGGTTAATCGAGATCGGAATAGTTTACTTTTTCTATTTTTACCATTGTTGATATTTGTGCCGATTTTCAGAGTTGTGACTATGTGGGAAGTAGGATTTTCGAATGTCCCTCGTTTGGAACGTTTGACCCCTTTTCGACCCCTTAAAGTGTGTTAATCAAGATCGGAATAGTTTACTTTTTCTATTTTTACCATTGTTGATATTTGTGCCGATTTTCAGAGTTGTGACTATGTGGGAAGTAGGATTTTCGAATGTCCCCCGTTTGGAACGTTTGACCCCTTTTCGACCCCTTAAAGTGTGATAATCGAGATCGGAATAGTTTACTTTTTCTATTTTTACCATTGTTGATATTTGTGCCGATTTTCAGAGTTGTGACTATGTGGGAAGTAGGATTTTCGAATGTCCCCCGTTTGGAACGTTTGACCTCTTTTCGACCCCTTAAAGTGTGTTAATCGAGATCGGAATAGTTTACTTTTTCTATTTTTACCATTGTTGATATTTGTGCCGATTTTCAGAGTTGTGACTATGTGGGAAGTAGGATTTTCGAATGTCCCCCGTTTGGAACGTTTGACCCCTTTTCGACCCCTTAAAGTGTGTTAATCGAGATCGGAATAGTTTACTTTTTCTATTTTTACCATTGTTGATATTTGTGCCGATTTTCAGAGTTGTGACTATGTGGGAAGTAGGATTTTCGAATGTCCCCCGTTTGGAACGTTTGACCACTTTTCGACCCCTTAAAGTGTGTTAATCGAGATCGGAATAGTTTACTTTTTCTATTTTTACCATTGTTGATATTTGTGCCGATTTTCAGAGTTGTGACTATGTGGGAAGTAGGATTTTCGAATGTCCCCCGTTTGGAACGTTTGACCCCTTTTCGACCCCTTAAAGTGTGTTAATCGAGATCGGAATAGTTTACTTTTTCTATTTTTACCATTGTTGATATTTGTGCCGATTTTCAGAGTTGTGACTATGTGGGAAGTAGGATTTTCGAATGTCCCCCGTTTGGAACGTTTGACCCCTTTTCGACCCCTTAAAGTGTGTTAATCGAGATCGGAATAGTTTACTTTTTCTATTTTTACCATTGTTGATATTTGTGCCGATTTTCAGAGTTGTGACTATGTGGGAAGTAGGATTTTCGAATGTCCCCCGTTTGGAACGTTTGACCCCTTTTCGACCCCTTAAAGTGTGTTAATCGAGATCGGAATAGTTTACTTTTTCTATTTTTACCATTGTTGATATTTGTGCCGATTTTCAGAGTTGTGACTATGTGGGAAGTAGGATTTTCGAATGTCCCCCGTTTGGAACGTTTGACCCCTTTTCGACCCCTTAAAGTGTGTTAATCGAGATCGGAATAGTTTACTTTTTCTATTTTTACCATTGTTGATATTTGTGCCGATTTTCAGAGTTGTGACTATGTGGGAAGTAGGATTTTCGAATGTCCCCCGTTTGGAACGTTTGACCCCTTTTCGACCCCTTAAAGTGTGTTAATCGAGATCGGAATAGTTTACTTTTTCTATTTTTACCATTGTTGATATTTGTGCCGATTTTCAGAGTTGTGACTATGTGGGAAGTAGGATTTTCGAATGTCCCCCGTTTGGAACGTTTGACCCCTTTTCGACCCCTTAAAGTGTGTTAATCGAGATCGGAATAGTTTACTTTTTCTATTTTTACCATTGTTGATATTTGTGCCGATTTTCAGAGTTGTGACTATGTGGGAAGTAGGATTTTCGAATGTCCCCCGTTTGGAACGTTTGACCCCTTTTCGACCCCTTAAAGTGTGTTAATCGAGATCGGAATAGTTTACTTTTTCTATTTTTACCATTGTTGATATTTGTGCCGATTTTCAGAGTTGTGACTATGTGGGAAGTAGGATTTTCGAATGTCCCCCGTTTGGAACGTTTGACCCCTTTTCGACCCCTTAAAGTGTGTTAATCGAGATCGGAATAGTTTACTTTTTCTATTTTTACCATTGTTGATATTTGTGCCGATTTTCAGAGTTGTGACTATGTGGGAAGTAGGATTTTCGAATGTCCCCCGTTTGGAACGTTTGACCTCTTTTCGACCCCTTAAAGTGTGTTAATCGAGATCGGAATAGTTTACTTTTTCTATTTTTACCATTGTTGATATTTGTGCCGATTTTCAGAGTTGTGACTATGTGGGAAGTAGGATTTTCGAATGTCCCCCGTTTGGAACGTTTGACCCCTTTTCGACCCCTTAAAGTGTGTTAATCGAGATCGGAATAGTTTACTTTTTCTATTTTTACCATTGTTGATATTTGTGCCGATTTTCAGAGTTGTGACTATGTGGGAAGTAGGATTTTCGAATGTCCCCCGTTTGGAACGTTTGACCCCTTTTCGACCCCTTAAAGTGTGTTAATCGAGATCGGAATAGTTTACTTTTTCTATTTTTACCATTGTTGATATTTGTGCCGATTTTCAGAGTTGTGACTATGTGGGAAGTAGGATTTTCGAATGTCCCCCGTTTGGAACGTTTGACATTAAAGACATTCGGAACGTTAAAGACATTCTTTTTTCAACTTTTTAAACCTTTATAAGTATTTCTACCGGAATTTCGGAGCTGGGGATGTTTTGAAAACATTTTGAGAGCCGTTATCACAGCGATTTTGATCAATATCGTTAGGTCGTTAGAGATATTTTTGTCAATTGTTTAAAAAACATACATTTTTCAATGGCAGCTACCTTATGCTCATATGGAATTTTCCTTAATGAAAAAACATTAATGACAGGTCCTATGCTTTACACACCCGTTATACAAAAGTGAACATCATGGATCAATGGATCAATGCTAACCATAACAATGCAGACCATAACAATGCAGACCATAACAATGCAGACCATAGATTATACTAACCACAAACAGCCACACTAACATTTCTTCTAGACTACTTCTTTGAACTCTAAATGTTCCAAAACTTCTGCAAATTAAAAAAAACAACAAAAAAACCCGAGGGTGGGGAACATTGCACAACATTCAATTAAACTATAATATTGGTCATTATACATTAAAATTTTATAAGGTTTTTCATATTTTCACTCATTTAAATAAAAATGACCAATTTGGCGATATTTTTGGCAATAATTTTTAAATGGGGCCAAAAAAAAAAAAAAAAAAAAAAATCAAATTGCGAAATTGGCGATGCTAGACGATAGACATTACACTATCCTTTCATGTGCGTGTAAAAGATTACAATCAGTCGTTGATGGGCGGTACTCAAGTGCCGAGAGCTCTGCGTTAAAGGCACTCGTTTTTCAACTTTTTACGCTTTTATTGCATTTATACGAGAATTTCGGAAGTGAGGATGTTTAGAGCATCTTAAGAAGCATTATCGTAGCGATTTTTATCAAAATCTTTAGAGCCGTTTTTTAGTAATCATTGAAAAACCTGATATTTTCATTTGCAGCTACTTTAAGCGCAAACGCGATTTTGACGAAAACCTTAATAATACAAAAAAAAAAAAAAAAAAAAAAAAATCGTTTTTTTTTCTTTGACCGAATGAAATACCTTCATTATCCTGTGTATTACGCATGGGTAATTGAAAGTAAAAATGTACCCAATGCAATACTTTTATTACCCTTTGTTAAAAAATGGGTTATTTAAAGTAAAAATTATAAATTCTATCAAACAAGACATATATCAGCATTTAGTGTTTAGTTCAAGGTCGATTATAAAATAAAGAACAAATAGGGGAAATTTTGTTGTTATATTCCTTCCGATTGACAGCGCACATAAGATTTATAAGGTGAAAATAATTATTAATTCCTGAATCTCATTAAAAACAAAAGGATCTCTAGGACACTGTATGCTCACCTGTGTACTAGAGTATGTCACCAACTAAAAGTTTAGAACATGAGTTGGTGAAATTGAAAAGCTCCAATGAAGTCTTACTGGAAGTGAGTTGTTAATGCTGTTTTAAATTGCTGCATCGTGTTAAATATTAATAAAAAAATAAAAAAAAAGTTTTAAATATATTATTTCATATGGATGGCACTCTTTTAAGTGAAGTTAGTTGCAATTAATTTAAATGATTTAGAGATGAGATTGAGTTTTCATAGAGTCTGACCACTGTGAAGAATATCTTTGAATACCATGGACTTTTTTTTTTTGCCCCTCAAAACTTGATAGCTACTTGATGCTACTGTATCTGAAAAAGGTCTATTCGATTACCTCAAGTGAATTTACTTAGTCCTCCAAAACGGTAATAGAAACTTATGTAAAAGTATTGTTATAGTGACAGCCGACCTAAATTTGGTACAATACCTTTTATTCAGAATAAAACTATCTACCATGTTTCAGAAGGATTGGATGATGGAATTTGCCCTTCGTAGATTTTCCTACCAGAGAAAAAGAACAAAGCAAAATTGAAGTTAAAAGAAAGGGTTTAAAAAGAAGTAGTTTTAACTGGTGAAGTGTCATTACATATATATGTAGCCGGCAATTGGAAATGGCGGTATTCTATACTCTATAGAATATCTAGGCATTTTTTAGATCCTCCTTCGAAAATCCTCTGAATTTTTTATAGAGTGCAGTAAAATGTTATAGTCCGAAAGGTGACTGCAATTTTTGGACCCCATCGAACATCATTCTGAATTTTTTATAGAAATTGGAGAAAAGTGAGTAGATTAGGAATCCACTGGTCTGCCGTGGCAAAAATGGCCGAAACTGATCAATAAACGACTTGGAATGAGTTGAACTAAAATCCGATTGCCAAATATGTCATAACTTGCCATAAATAGAACAAACTTATTCGTCTGGCAACCCACTTCATTTTGATTTTCAATGAGAAAATGCGCAAACGATTTCTGATCTTTGGCTCGGATTTTTTTTTTTTTTTTTTTTAAAGCAAGCCAAATTGGCTACATAAGTTACGTCATAAGTGACGTAATATATTTTGCCAACTTGGCTCCCTTTTATTAGATGCAAGTAGACCGTCGCCAGATATCTGAATCGTCTGCAACCTTCTTAATTGAAAATTAAAGAGTGAGGGTTACCAAATACAAAAAAATGCTCATTATTTGGCAAGTTATGGCGCATTTGGCAAGTGGATTTAGTTCAACTTATTAAAAGTCGATTTTTGACCAGTTTCGGCCATTTTTGCCATGGCAGACCAGTGAATTCGTAATCTACTCACTTTTCTCCAATTTCTATAAAAAATTCAGAATGATGTTCGATGGGGTCCAAAAATTGCAGTCGCCTCTCAGTCTATTAGTAGATAATGAAATTCCCTTGTCTGCTGGGGCAAAAATGGCCGAAACAATTAAAAAATCGACTTAGAAAGTGTTGAACTAATTCAGATTGCCAAATATGTCATAACTTGACAAACATTTAACATTCATTTTTCATTTCATATGTGGTAACCCACAGCTATTTGATTTTCAATGAGGAAGAGAGCAGACGATATTTATTTTCTGACGAAAAATAATCCCAGCTTTTAAAAGTGAGTCAAGCTGATGATAAATATTACGTCACTGATGGCGTAAAGATTATTGCCAACTTGGCTGGCTTTTAAAAAATGAAAGATATTGGCGTCAGGAAAAACAAATCGTCTGCAACCTTCTTAATTGAAAATTAAGGAGTTTCGGGTTACCAGACAAAAAATATTTTTATTTTTTGGAAAGTTATGACTTATTTGGCAGTTATATATAGTTCAACTCATTCAAAGTCGATTTTTGAATAGTTAGGGTCATTTTTGACTCGGTAGACCAGTGGACTCCTGATCTACTTACATTTCTCTATATTTATAAAATACTCAGAATGTTGTTCGATGGGGTACATAACCTCGCATCTAGGTCGATTAATTTTTATTTTTAAGATTTAGTAAAAAATAAAATCTAGTAAAAAAATATGAAGAATGTAAGGAAGGCAAGTTTGATGCCACTATATACGACGAAAATTTGTCTTAAAAAGATAATTTTTTCAAAAAAATATATTACAAGAACAAAAATGAGAATTTTCTATCGTAATTCACAGGGAGTTGAGTTACACTATCTCTCATGTTATCTTGAACATAGAAGCTAAAAGTCTTGTCAAATAAAATCAGAAAATACAATTCCAATATCCTTTTGTCCAACTCTCTTCAACGACAGAAAACTTATAGCTCAAAGAAAATCCAAACAGAACTCACCTCGGAAAAAAAAAAAAGTCAAGAAGCATTTAAAAATGGCGAAAGCGGGAAAAGAAGCGATATCGAACGAATGAAAAACCCTATCGAAAGTTATTTCATGTCAGAAGCGAAGGGAAAAAGTATGATGAGCTGAATGAACGAAGAAAAAGTCCTTTTTTTTTTTCTTCCGAAGATATAGCTTCTCTTTCGTCAGATAAAAGATAAAAATGACTGCAGGGGCGAATCTAAGAGACAAAGATAATGTCAATATAGAGAATAAAAGAAGAAAATTCCAGTAAGGTTACAGTTAGAGTAAGTAACATAACAAAAAAGAATGAAGTTGTGAAAGAAATTCGATCGGTTTAACTGCAGACGATTTTCTTCGGCTGCCAAAACATAACTCGTCCAAAGCCTAATCGTGTTTCAATAGTTCTTTTTTTTTTGCTTGATGACGTACCAGAGGTAAAGCCTTTCTTCTTAAACTCTGATTTTTCAAAACGATCGGATTATATGTTCGTTTTGGAAACCGTAGAAAACGCCTAAGAAGAAGTAGATTTGGCAATTTTTGCTGCAGACGTAGAAAAGAGTAGGAGTGAAAGAGAAGACTCTGAAGAGTTTGACGTGAATGAAGTCTTGTTTTTGAATTATAGATAAGCATAAAAAAAATGCACAGCACGAAGGAAGAAATTGCGGGAAATAACCGAGTTAATATTTGTGTGGTCTTAAAACTATTTTAAAGCGTACTAAAATATCTGTAGTCCATTTTAGTTCCCAAAGATTTGGTAAAGAATAATCAACTTCTGCAATAAGTTTTTTAAGTTAAGATTGCTTATAATGTAATATTAAAAAAAAAAAAAAAAAAAAAAAAAAAAAAATGAATGAATGAATAAATAAATAAATAAATAAATAAATAAATAAATAAATAAATAAATAAATAAATAAATAAATAAATAAATAAATAAATAAAGAACTATGAAGTATATTCTCTGAGAAACACAAACACTTTTTACATGTAAAAATCTTTATTAAATATAAAATGGAATATATATATATATATATATATATATATATATATATATATATATATATATATATATATAATTAGTATTTTAAATGATGTAACAAAAAATTATAAATTAAAGTTAAAAAGTACATTTGTTTTTTTAGCCATTCATTCTTAAATAGTTAATATATTTTAGCAGTTTTTGTTTCAAAAGATAGTTTAAGGTGAAACATGAATAATATGCAACTTTTGCATTAAACAGTTTTTTAATAATTAATTATTAATTAATAAAACAAGTTTTAAATTTTTTTAAATAGAAACTAATATTTTGGTTGCTTCCATTAGAATGATCATGGTCAAAAATCTCTCCCGAATTTCTTTCATTCCATTTTGACTTTTGGTTCTCCATATTTTAGCAAAAATGTAAAAAAGCTCACTTTAAAGGACCGAGTAATAGATTACGTCTTGAAGCATGCAAAATGTTCGATTTTTCCACGCGATAAAGAAATTTGCCGTTAAGATCGTCCAAAACATTTTCATTCATAAGTGCTGTGTTTCTCAACATAATGAACTGAAATTTGGTATCTAGGGTAATCGAGGTATTATAAATCGAATAAAAACATAAAAGTAGGGGTTCGTAATTTAGAGTTAAATTTATTTAGTATACAGCCCCCTAAGAAAAGAATTTTGCACCAGACAAAATCGAAAACAAAACATTTTGGTGGAAACCGCAAGATTCTACGATAATTAGAATCAAAGATATAACCATCGTTCGGCTTTTTTTTCCCGTACTATACCAATTGCAAATACGTAATGATGATGTTCTTACTGGAAAATATCAAACAGATCCACTAGAAGAAAGGTTTGGACAATATCGGCAAATGCATAGAGGAAATTACAATATTTCAGTTGAACAAGTAATCAGAGCTGAAAAGAAGCCTCGTTTAAAGAGTGTTTTAGAATTGTATTCCTCGAAATTCGGAGACCTTAAATTAACTAATTTTCTATGCCAATTTGAAACTGACTCCTGATCAAGAAGATGTCAGTGACTTTGAACTTAAGGGTGAGGATTTTTTTTAATGTACAGATACAGAAGAAACTTACATGCTAATTTTCATATACTTATCTGGATATGCTACTTTTAAAACGAAGAAACATGTAAAATGTGCTTCATGCTGGAAATTACTTACAAAGTACCAGATAGATAACGTTTAATCTAACAATTGAATATGAACATAATGTTGCACAAATTGTCTGTATATAGTGTAAATAGTGACGTATTATTTTAAAATTCTATTGTAATTTATTTTATCTTAATTTATTTATTAACAGCGACTATACAGGTTAGAAAAAGGTGGCAACACCTAAAGCAATCGAGAAATTTCGAGATGTTTCATTTTAGACGAATTGGCTGGAAATTTCGAGAATGTCTCACGCGCTTCTATATAAAAGACTGGAGAACGGGAAAGTTTTCAGATTGACTTCGGACTTCGTTGAAAGCTGATCGCTTTGTTTACTGGAGAGAGCTTGTATAATCGCTGTTTTCGATATTGTTCTTACTGCAGCTTGTGTTGAAGCTTGAGATTGATTACACTGTTGTCTTTGAATAAATTCTGTGCCTGTGAAGAGTGAATAAATAGTAGTTTTCATCTTAAAAACTGTGCCATCATTGTCTCAGTTGAAAAATTCATAACAATATTTACTTGTGTTATGACTTTTTCCACTGAGGCAATGATGGCGCAGTTTTCACGGTTTAAAAATATTTATTCTCTCTTCAGAAAACTCACAAAATTTATTCACAGGCAACAGTTTAATTACTCTCAAGCTTCAACACAAGCTTCAACAAAAATAACTTCGAATTCAGCGATTATACAAGCTCACTCCAATAGGTAAACAAAGCGATCAGCTTTCAACGAAGTCCGAAGTCAATCTGAAAACTTTCCCGTTCTCCAGTCTTTTATATAGAAGCGCGTGAGACATTCTCGAAATTTCCAGCCAATTCGTCGGAAAAGAAATATCTCGAAACTTCTCGATTGCTTTAGGTGTTGCCACCTTTTTCTAACTTGTATAATCGCTATTAATTAATAAATAAAATAAGATAAAAATAAATTACTATAGAATTTTGAAATAATACGTCACTATTTACAATATATACAGACAATTTGTGCAACACTTGGATAAAATTGATCGAGGTAATTTGACGTATCGTGATGTAGATACTGTTAAAATATTAATTGTATGATACAAGGTATTCAATTTCTTTCTTAGCGATTTATATGAACATTTGTTGTATGCTCCAAAGATTAAGTGTATTTTAAAAAAGATTATTGTAAAAAAGTTGGAGGAATTAGATTTTGAACAGAACATATTGATGACATGTCCAGACATTTTTCTAAGTTAAGCAACCCTATTTATTATTGTTTTATTAGTTTGAAATATTTCTTACCTAGAAATTAGGTAGTGAGTTTTATTTTGATATTGGTCATATTTAAATCAGTTATTGTTAAGAGTTTTGTGTCTTGTTTCGGTTTATGTTAGAAATTCTATTTAAAGTTTCTTGTGCAATCTGCTGGATGTTTACAAGATGCTAAATTTATACCAAATATGTGTTCAAGTATGTTAAATCTATTTATTAGTTCTATTAAAGTGAATTAAATATAAAATATAAACATTTTCTAAATAAAGCAAATATTAAAATTTAATTTCATTAAAATCAATATAACTTACAAGATATTAGAATTTTATTAGATTTTTAATACTTCTGTATTCTAATTTACATAAATTACTGAAATGTTTGTCATTTGTTTTCTTCAATAAGATGAAAAATTTGTTTTGAATAAATTTATCTCCTGTTGGTGAAAAATTTGTTTTGAATAAATTTATCTCCTGTTGGTGAAAAATTCCTTTTATTTTTAAGTCTTCTTTTTTAGTGAGCAAGTGGAACATATGTACAGAAGTAAAATTAACTTGTACTATTGAATTAAAAAGTCAATAAAAATAAACGTATAAGTATCTTAACATTATAGATTTACTTTTTTATATTTATTAAATATGCTTTATAACTTACTGAGTAATTCTAAAAGTATATCGAATTTCAATAAAATTACTGATGAAAATTGGTTTGCTTTATTTTGACAATAGAATTGCTTATTTTGTTTTCAGGAAAAATTCTCAGAAAACCTAAGTATTTTACAAAATGATACAATTCTGAAAAAACTCATTTGTAAATCTACTGAATTTTAGAAACTGTAAACAAATCCTCCCACTCAAATTTGCACAAGTATAGAACTTTGAAAAACAAAGTAATCATTAAAGCAAATTAGGTACCACACACTTCATAAATGGACTTTACGATGTCGAAATTCCATCATTTATACTAAACTTCAACTTAACTAGACATCACTTAGACGGTAGATCGTCACAGTGCTCATAGGTATTTAATCCATTTTGGCGGAGTGAAGACATAATTCTCGCCAAACCTTAGAGCCTATTGTTCTCTATAGGGTTGTGGTTTGGCGAACATTATGCTTTCACGCTGCCAAAATGGATTAAATACCTATGAGCACTGTGACGATCTACCGTCTAAGTGATGTCTAGTTAAGTTGAAGTTTAGCATAGCAAAATCTTGTTAAAACTTGTTCCTGGCCCTCTAAGAGAAAAGAAAGCGCCATCTCGCGGTGGCCCCGGTTATACTCTAGTATAGTAGGTTTTCTGTCCTGCATTATACGTTTTATATTAAACAACAACAACAACAACAACAACAACAACAAGTTGATTCAAACTGAAGTTTTCTTTGGAAAATGCGGAGATAAACCGTCACATCGTGTGAAAAGCCCCATTGAACTTTATGTACAAAACCTGCTGTCCTCACGAAATTCTGATTTCTGTGGGCCCGAACGAAGGTTTCAAAGTTGCGGACCGCTCTCCGCACCGTGTGAAATGCTCCATTCAAAATACATTAATGAAACTTTTTGCAGGCCCACATCTACGTCCGCGCAGTGTGAAAGAGGCCTAAATAATATCATATACTGTTAATTAATACAGAGAGAGTTTAAGCATTTTTAGAACGATTTAGCTGAAGGATTAAGAATGTAAATATTTTCGGGCGGAATATCTCTGGTAAAAGATTATTGTTTCAATTTAAAATTATCGTCTGATACTTTCACGTTTACTCTTCTTTCAAAACGAAACATGTAAACAAATTGCGTAGCGAAAGATACTTTTTTGCCTTTTTTAGTGATTTCTAAGTGCAAAAAAAGCAACACTATTCAATAGAAAGGTAGAACCAGTAAATCAGTACTTCTACAAAGAAAGAACACTCCACAAGTGTGGTTCGAAAAAAAATTATTTTTTATTTTTGATACGCACGAGGAGAAAAAGTTGATACACATCTTGATAAGAAAAACCTTAAAAAAAAAAAAAAAAAATGAATAAAGTAATATCTTCGGATTGCGCATTCACCTCCTAGTTTGGAGAAAATACAAAAAATAACTATTTTTCCTAATTTTTTTTTAAATTTCTAAACGTTATACATTTGAAAGGCAATTGTTTGCAATGTGTAGTGAAAAGATGGTATAACAAAGGAAAAAACTCTTTTATACATTTTTAAAACATACATAATTAAAAACATATAATAATTAAAAATATTCAAAAATACATTTTTTTGTTAAAAAAAAAAATTATTTTCAATAAAATGAATACTAACGTTATTTTTTTACATATTTTTGTTAAAATTGTTTTATTTACTTTAAGCATTCACTTCAAAGTTGTGAACAAATAAAAAAAAATACCCTTTTTCCTTCAATTTGTAGAATACACCAATCACTAAATTATCGAGGTACATTAGTTAATATTGTGTGGAATGAAGTAGTTAGAACTTAGAAAAAAAAAATCAAATTAGTAATTATTCAATAATAAACCTCTGAAACATTGATAAAAACTGTGTTTTGGCGGGTTTCAATCTAGGTGGCCTTTCTCGTAGTGCCTTCTCTTCCTTAGAAGTTCATGTACTTAATTCTATCAAAACAAGAGGTCGGAAATATCGATCAAAATAAATATCGATACTGTATCGTTGCAAAGAAAAAAATATCGATAAAATATTGATATATCGATACATTATTTTTTTATTTGATTTTCAATTTTTCCAGACCCAAAGTTTTTCGGGGCAAATTTCTACTTTTCATGATTGCTTTTTTGTAAGGTGACTACTTTTTCAACTGAAATGGATCTATTACAAAAAAATATATATATATATATATATATATATATATATATATATATATATATATATATATATATATATATATATATATATATATATATATATATATATATATATATATATATATATATATATATATATATATATATATATATATATATATATATATATATATATATATATATCTTTTCGCTTAATTGTTGCAGTGATATTAAGAAAAATTTAGATAATTTTCAATAGTTTTTAAGTGTATGGAAAATATTGAATATTGGTGACGTTTTAACTATCTCACAGCCAATCTCAAACTTTAGTTTTGAAGTTTTTGAAAAGGGAATAAATAAAATCGAAAAAACACATGGAACTACAAAACGATCATCAAAAAACTAGAAATGTTTGAAAATATCGATATATGGGTGACTTTTATCGATATTTTTACTATCGATATTTTTTCAGAAATATCGATAAAAATATCGTCGTATCGATATATAGCCGACCTCTAATCAAAACGCATCGTAACTTATTCATTGGATCATAACGCACGTGGCTGTGATTGGGACTGCTATAAAAACTGGCTGGAAATAATCTGACAGATCAAATTGCACGTTGGGAGACCACTACATTGGGATATATGCCTCCTATACTCCAATGAACTATCATTCAGATGCCTATTTAAACACGTATATAGTACTACAACAGGACAACATCTAACAGTGACATAAAAAAAATTGAAGAACCTTGAAAAATTTTCCCTGACTGATTTTTTAAGTGTTGAATGTTTAATTCCTCACGTTGAGATGAAAGTACTGAACACAGATCAGCTATATCTCCTTGATATTATTACATTAAAAAAAAAGTTAATTTTCTGAAGGACCTAAGAACATATATGTGGCAATTCGATTGTCTCGATACCTCCCTGAATATTTACTGGAAGTTTTAAACTCAGTTATTGGACGAAATGCTTCCTTCCCTCACCTAAAAAATTTGATTTCGGCAATGATTTTGTATGAAAGGAGAGATGTAAGAGAACTGAGGCATCAGGTTCTGAAATCTCGAGAACTTTCCTAGAGAAAGATTATCAGGCATTTCAAAACAACTCAACTTTATTGCCACTGATTACGTGGACATAATCAATTAGAATGCTTGTAATAAGACTCCTCCTTTGTTAAGAGTAACAAACGAATATTAGTTGGTAAAGACTGGTGCATCCGAGGTAGCACAGCTATATAGGAGAAAACGGGGGAAGACTGGAAGATTGACTTGTCGGGCCGAGCATAGTTCCAAAATACACGATTAGTTTGTTTACCACATAGTTTTGTTTCTCATAAATACAATATCCCAAATTTAAAATTGTGCATCGGCGTATCAAAACCTCTTCTATATTTTATCCAGAATCGGGCGAGGTTGACTAATATTGTTACCAACGACCGATTCACAACATTCCACATCGGAATCGGCCTAAATCTGGCGAAGTTGGCCAGCTTTTAAAAGTTATTAGCGACCATTGAAATCAGACTTCAACTTGTTTCCTTTTCACTCACAAGCTGTGGAAAGCTTCTGTAGAGACCCAAGACAAAAAGTGGGTGGCGTTGACGCAAAAGACGTTAGAACAACACTTTTTTTAAGAAGATCCATAATGCCAGACTTTTCTACTAAAGTTTCCTTCGAAGTGCATCACTTGGATAGAAAGCTCAAGAAAAGATCAAATAAATAATCGCATATTTAAAAAAAGACAAAATGTAAGAAATAACATTAGCACTCATTTTACAAAAAAATCGTTATTTCTTACAAACAAATTTTACATTTGAGTACTTTTAATTATCAATATATGTTTTAAAAATGCATAAAATAGTGTTTTCCTGTGTTATACCACCCTTTTACTTCACATTTCAAGCTATTGCATTTCAAATATATAACGTTTAAAAATCAAAAACAAATTTAGGAAAACTAGTTATTTTTTGTATTTTCTTCAAACTTTGGGTGAAGGCGCGATTGGAAGATTTTTTTTTTATTTATTTTTTTTTTCATTTTTTTTCCCCTTACAGTTTTTCTTATCAAAATGTGTATCAACTTTTATCACCTCATGCGTTTAAAAAAATTTCATGTATCTGACGTCACAGCTTATAAATAATAGATGTGTCATAATAGTGACTACTGCTTCATACTTAACTGTAACCGTCACTGTATTAAATTCCTATTTAAAAACTTGTTTTGTGTTACCTGTGTTGTTGTTATTCGCATTGTTACTCTGTTGCAATAAACGCGTTTGCTCTTTACTTGACTAAGTCCAAGTTTTTTCGTTTTTTTTTTTCGTACCACACTTCTCATGAATACCCAAACGAGATTCGAACTGCACATCAAATGTAATTACTTTTAAATATTTCGTAAGAACTTCCACATTGTATGTTTGTCAGGGGCGAAACCAGGACATAATGCTACCAGGCGCGTCGGCAGGTGGTGGATAGCCGAACGTCCTGTAATGGGACAGCTACGAATATTAAATAAGTGGCCGCGAACCAACTCCCGTAACCCTGGTGTTATGCGACCCGTGCCCAGGGTGAATGACACTGCGGTTATAGTGTCTTAACGGAGCCTCTAGTAAGCCTGGCAAACTTCTAGAGTAACTGCCTTACCCAGTAACTCAGGCAATACTGGGTGGACCTTTTTTATCCTGAGTTTTTTTTATATGAATTTTATGGAAGAAATAAACACTAATTCAAAACCCTCTGTTTTTACAGATAAAACTTCTGAGGTAGACCCGTCGGTAGACAAGGAGACCCAGAAGGAGCCAACCGAAGGAGTAGAAATGAATCCTTCAACGGAGGTAGAAATGACCTCCAGTCAACCATCAACATCCAGAGAAGGACAGGAAGCTATAACTAGCATGACTGCCTCTCTGGATAGAATAAAATTGAAAAAAAGAATTTCCGGAGCGCAAAAGAAAAAGCTCAGCCGGGAAAAAAAGATCGCTGCTGGTACTTGGGTTGAAAAACCCCAAAGGAAAAGTGAAAAAAGACAGAGTGACAGGATGGATCAGGATGTAGCCAAAAAGACTGCCAAGAGAGACAGACCTGGGGGTGAAACCTACAGGGAGGCTCTTACGGCGGTCAAGATGGCTATACTCCTTGATGGACATCCTGAAAAACGTTTTTCAGAGGAGCAGGCTATTGACCTAGAACTCTTGATAACAAACAAGATAGAAAGGAATGAGGAACACCCCGCCCCTACCTTTCTATCTTGTAGACTTGAGAATGGGGCTCTTATCATCAACTGCGCAGATCTGGAGAGCTCTAAGTGGCTGGAACAGACTGTCAGTGGTATAACCCCCTGGCAAGATCAAAAACTTTTGGTGGGTGAGGCAAGGAAACTTGTCAGAACCACCAAAATTATTGCTAAGCTTCCGAAAGTTTGCAACAAACTGGATGCAAAGGACATTTTGAAAAAAATTGAGGTGCAGAACGGTGGGCTCACTCCAACAGAGTGGAACATCTTAAACATGAAGAAAGACCCATCCGGACATACGATCGTCCTCAATGTCCCTGAATTGGACGCGGCTACGCTTGGTAGAAGAGGATATAAATTCTATATCGGACTTCACCAAGTACAAGCCAAAGTCCTTGAAAAATCCACAAAAACTGATGGTGAAGCTTCTTCAAGCCAACCTCCACCACAGTAGAAGTGGTACAACTAACCTCAGTAAGAAATTTCTTACTGAGGACATACACTTGGCCCTGATTCAAGAACCCTGGCTCGTCAGGGGTAGAATCAGCGGCCTAAAAGGAACCAAGGGTAAGTTAATCTATGATTATAATAGTAATGCTAGAACCTGTATCCTTATAGACAAAAACATCGAAGTTTTACCCCTTACTGAATTCATTAATAGGGATCTAACAGCAGTGAAGGTCAGACTCAACATAGAGGGAAGAGACCGAGAAATTGTTCTAGGCTCTGTCTACTTGCCCTATGAAGAGAAGACACCACCTGACCAATCCCTGCACAAACTAATGCAATTTTGTGCAGCCAACAAATTGCAGGCAGTCCTTGGACTAGACTGCAATGCACACCACGTAGTCTGGAATAGTACAGACACGAACAAAAGAGGTGAGTGTCTTTTAGAATTCATTCTTAATTATAACCTTGATATTCTAAATAAAGGCAACGATCCGACCTTTATTACTTCTAATAGATCTGAGGTAATTGATATTACTATTGCTACGCAGACTATTAGTAAAAATATCAATAAATGGAAAGTAGATAGTAGACCATCAGGCTCAGACCATCAGAACATCCATTTTGAAATTAACTCTAACGTTAAACTTGATCGAAGCTTCAGAGACCCTTTGAGCACAGACTGGAAAAAGTTCCAGGAGGAGCTTAAGGGGCTAACTGAGCTAGGGAACAAACCAATTAGAGATATATATGATCTAGAAATTGCAGCAGAGAATCTGCATAGTAATATTTTTGAATCATATAATAACAACTGCCCAGTTCGGACTAAGAGAGCAAAACACCAATGTCCATGGTGGAACAACTCTCTAGCAACCGAAAAAGCAGAAGTCAGAAAACTCTTCAATAGAGCTAAGAAAAATGGTGAATGGGATAACTATAGGAAATCCCTCACCAAATATAACAAAAATGTAAGGAAAAGCAAAGAAGACTCTTGGAGAAAGTTCTGTGAAGAGATTGAATCTATTTCTGAAGGAGCTAGAATTCAAAGAATCCTTAGAAGGGATGAACCAATAATGGTAGGCACCTTAAAGGATGATGATGGTAACTTTGCTAATACTGGGAAAGAAGTCATGGAAATCATGGCAAAAAACCACTTTCCAGGATCTAGGGATATTCATAGCGATGATGGCCAACACTTCATTGGCTCAAATAATAGAGTTGGTAGAAGTCAATGGGCCTATGCGAAGAATATCCTTAATCACAATAGCGTTAGATGGGCTATATCCACTTTTAAACCACTCAAAAGCCCTGGACCAGATGGAATAATGCCCATCATGATACAGAAGGCAGAAGAACTAATTATCCCAGTACTTACTAGAATTTATAGAGCTAGTTTGGCCCTGGGATATATCCCAAAGATATGGCAGAAGACAAGGGTTGTATTCATCCCTAAGCCTGGAAAAAATAGCTATGACCAGGCAAAGTCCTTCAGACCAATCAGCCTATCTTCATTCTTTCTTAAAATCATGGAGAAAATTATTGACAGGCATATTAGAGAATACATGGGAAGCAACTGTCCCTTGCATGATCTACAGTTTGCCTATCAACCTGGAAAATCTACAGAAACAGCACTTCATCAGCTTGTTTCCAAGATAGAAGACACCCTGGAAAGAAAGGAAATTGCTCTTGCTACTTTTCTTGACATACAGGGTGCATTTGATAATACCCCACATCTATCTATCCTTAATTCCTTAAGGGACACAGGGATAAACCATATACTATGTACATGGATTGAGAACCTGCTATCAGATAGAACTATTCAAATGAACATCTTTGATGAATCTCTTGAAAAAAAGGCTACCAGAGGTTGCCCTCAAGGAGGTGTCTTATCACCATTACTTTGGAACCTGGTAGTAAATAACCTTATTAAGCACCTGAATAATATAGGTTATTATACGCAAGGTTATGCGGATGACATTGTCATCCTTATCCTTGGTAAAGATTTCAACATAACTTGTTCACTTATGCAGAATGCATTAAGTTATGTTAGTAAATGGTGTACAGAGAGGGATTTGAAGGTTAGTCCGCAGAAAACCAATCTTGTACCATTCACCCGCAAAAGAAAATGGGATGGTTTTTTCATCCCTAAACTTTTTGACGTTGAAATCAATGTGGCTTCTGAGGTGAAGTATTTAGGCTTATATCTTGACCAAAAACTCACATGGAATAAACATGTTGACTACAAAATAAATCAAGCAAAAAAATGCATTATGACATGTAGGCGCATGCTTGGAAAAAACTGGGGTCTACAACCAAAAATGATGTTTTGGATGTACTCAGCAGTCATCAGACCTATGATTACTTATGCCTCTGTGATCTGGTGGTGTAAAGTGGAACAAAGAACTGTGAAGGACAGGCTGGGTAGTCTGCAAAGACTAGCCTGCTTGTGTATCACAGGTGCAATGTCCTCGGCACCCACCAGAGCATTAGAGACCATATTAGATCTGACCCCATTAGACATCTTCATTTGCAGCACTGCAAGAATGACTGCATACAGAATGATGTTAAAACAACAATGGTATGACAAGCCTACGGCTAAAGGGCATATCAGCATCACCAGAAAAATCCATGAACCTACTCTTCTGATGCCTTCAGACACCTTGGAGAAGAAATACATGTTTGAAAGACCATTCAAGGTAGTAATACCCACCAGAGATGAATGGAATGACTACATGTTTAACCAAACAAACAATGATCTTATCTGGTTCACAGATGGATCAAAGAAAGACAACCTCTCAGGACTGGGAGTACATGGCGTATCACCAAGAATTAACTTCTTTAGAGGTCTTGGAAGGTATGCCACTGTGTTCCAGGCAGAGGTCCTTGCAATCACTGACTGTCTACGGATTAATATGAGAAAAGGCTACCGAGGTAAGCAGATTCTCATTTATAGTGACAGTCAAGCAGCCTTAAAGGCACTTAATTCATTCCAAATCAATTCAAAGGCTGTATTGGAATGTAGAAACCTTCTAGAAGAACTGGCATTAGAAAATGAGGTTACTCTTGTATGGGTGCCAGGACACAAGGGTATAGAAGGTAACGAAAAGGCTGATGAACTTGCAAAACAGGGATCGTCTTATGATCCAATAGGTGCGGAGCCCTTCTGCGGGATCAATTTGAAGACTGCAAAAGGTGTTCTTCATAAATGGGAAAAACAGGAGATGAATAAAACGTGGCGAAGTTCTTCTGGACAAAAACACGCTAAAAGCATGATTATCAGATCATCTGCGAAGATTGCTTCTGAAATTCTTAGATACCCAAGACTGAAGATGCAAGCAATTGTGGGCTTCATCACAGGGCATTATCATTTCAGAAAACACCTCCATACAATGGGACTCTGACAACAAGACCCCATATGCAGGAAATGTCACAAAAACGAGGAAACGGCACATCATGTTATATATGAATGTGATGCTCTTGCCCTCACTCGATTAACTACTTTAGGAACCACCAACACTAAAGAATTACACCTTAGTTCCATTAGAGGTTTGTCGGACTTTATTGCTAAAGTGGGCGATCCGAACAAATGGATCTAAGAAACATTGGGTTTGGAGTATGGTACAAAATGCTACCCTAAAGCAGAGGTGCCACATATCTGACTAACCCAATACAAAGAAGAAGAAGAAGAAGAAGAGGACATAATGCATGCGAAGCGAGCGCTCTACCACTGAGCTACACCCCCAATACCTTCCAGCTGAAATTAGATGTAATGATAACGAGGAAAATATAAATTGAATGAAAAATGGAGGAGCTGGGATTTGAACCCAGGACATCTCGCATGCGAAGCGTGCGCTCTACCACTGAGCTACACCCCCAATACCTTCCAGCTGAAATTAGATGTAATGATAACGAGGAAAATATAAATTGAATGAAAAATGGAGGAGCTGGGATTTGAACCCAGGACATCTCGCATGCGATGCGAGCGCTCTACCACTGAGCTACACCCCAAATACTTTCCAGCTGAAATTAGATGTAATGATAACGAGGAAAATATAAATTGAATGAAAAATGGAGGAGCTGGGATTTGAACCCAGGACATCTCGCATGCGAAGCGAGCGCTCTACCACTGAGCTACACCCCCAATACCTTCCAGCTGAAATTAGATGTAATGATAACGAGGAAAATATAAATTGAATGAAAAATGGAGGAGCTGGGATTTGAACCCAGGACATCTCGCATGCAAAGCGAGCGCTCTACCACTGAGCTACACCCCAAATACTTTCCAGCTGAAATTAGATGTAATGATAACGAGGAAAATATAAATTGAATGAAAAATGGAGGAGCTGGGATTTGAACATAGGACATCTCGCATGCGAAGCGAGCGCTCTACCACTGAGCTACACCCCCAATACCTTCCAGCTGAAATTAGATGTAATGATAACGAGGAAAATATAAATTGAATGAAAAATGGAGGAGCTGGGATTTGAACCCAGGACATCTCGCATGCGAAGCGAGCGCTCTACCACTGAGCTACACCCCAAATACTTTCCAGCTGAAATTAGATGTAATGATAACGAGGAAAATATAAATTGAATGAAAAATGGAGGAGCTGGGATTTGAACCCAGGACATCTCGCATGCGAAGCGAGCGCTCTACCACTGAGCTACACCCCCAATACCTTCCAGCTGAAATTAGATGTAATGATAACGAGGAAAATATAAATTGAATGAAAAATGGAGGAGCTGGGATTTGAACCCAGGACATCTCGCATGCGAAGCGTGCGCTCTACCACTGAGCTACACCCCCAATACCTTCCAGCTGAAATTAGATGTAATGATAACGAGGAAAATATAAATTGAATGAAAAATGGAGGAGCTGGGATTTGAACCCAGGACATCTCGCATGCGATGCGAGCGCTCTACCACTGAGCTACACCCCAAATACTTTCCAGCTGAAATTAGATGTAATGATAACGAGGAAAATATAAATTGAATGAAAAATGGAGGAGCTGGGATTTGAACCCAGGACATCTCGCATGCGAAGCGAGCGCTCTACCACTGAGCTACACCCCCAATACCTTCCAGCTGAAATTAGATGTAATGATAACGAGGAAAATATAAATTGAATGAAAAATGGAGGAGCTGGGATTTGAACCCAGGACATCTCGCATGCGAAGCGAGCGCTCTACCACTGAGCTACACCCCAAATACTTTCCAGCTGAAATTAGATGTAATGATAACGAGGAAAATATAAATTGAATGAAAAATGGAGGAGCTGGGATTTGAACCCAGGACATCTCGCATGCGAAGCGAGCGCTCTACCACTGAGCTACACCCCCAATACCTTCCAGCTGAATTTAGATGTAATGATAACGAGGAAAATATAAATTGAATGAAAAATGGAGGAGCTGGGATTTGAACCCAGGACATCTCGCATGCGAAGCGAGCGCTCTACCACTGAGCTACACCCCAAATACTTTCCAGCTGAAATTAGATGTAATGATAACGAGGAAAATATAAATTGAATGAAAAATGGAGGAGCTGGGATTTGAACCCAGGACATCTCGCATGCGAAGCGAGCGCTCTACCACTGACCTACACCCCAAATACTTTCCAGCTGAAATTAGATGTAATGATAACGAGGAAAATATAAATTGAATGAAAAATGGAGGAGCTGGGATTTGAACCCAGGACATCTCGCATGCGAAGCGAGCGCTCTACCACTGACCTACACCCCAAATACTTTCCAGCTGAAATTAGATGTGATGATAACGAGGAAAATATAAATTGAATGAAAAATGGAGGAGCTGGGATTTGAACCCAGGACATCTCGCATGCGAAGCGAGCGCTCTACCACTGAGCTACACCCCAAATACTTTCCAGCTGAAATTAGATGTAATGATAACGAGGAAAATATAAATTGAATGAAAAATGGAGGAGCTGGGATTTGAACCCAGGACATCTCGCATGCGAAGCTAGCGCTCTACCATTGAGCTACACCCCCAATACCTTCCAGCTGAAATTAGATGTAATGATAACGAGGAAAATATAAATTGAATGAAAAATGGAGGAGCTGGGATTTGAACCCAGGACATCTCGCATGCGAAGCGAGCGCTCTACGACTGAGCTACACCCCCAATACCTTCCAGCTGAAATTAGATGTAATGATAACGAGGAAAATATAAATTGAATGAAAAATGGAGGAGCTGGGATTTGAACCCAGGACATCTCGCATGCGAAGCGAGCGCTCTACCACTGAGCTACACCCCCAATACTTTCCAGCTGAAATTAGATGTAATGATAACGAGGAAAATATAAATTGAATGAAAAATGGAGGAGCTGGGATTTGAACCCAGGACATCTCGCATGCGAAGCTAGCGCTCTACCACTGAGCTACACCCCCAATACCTTCCAGCTGAAATTAGATGTAATGATAACGAGGAAAATATAAATTGAATGAAAAATGGAGGAGCTGGGATTTGAACCCAGGACATCTCGCATGCGAAGCTAGCGCTCTACCACTGAGCTACACCCCCAATACCTTCCAGCTGAAATTAGATGTAATGATAACGAGGAAAATATAAATTGAATGAAAAATGGAGGAGCTGGGATTTGAACCCAGGACATCTCGCATGCGAAGCTAGCGCTCTACCACTGAGCTACACCCCCAATACCTTCCAGCTGAAATTAGATGTAATGATAACGAGGAAAATATAAATTGAATGAAAAATGGAGGAGCTGGGATTTGAACCCAGGACATCTCGCATGCGAAGCGAGCGCTCTACCACTGAGCTACACCCCCAATACCTTCCAGCTGAAATTAGATGTAATGATAACGAGGAAAATATAAATTGAATGAAAAATGGAGGAGCTGGGATTTGAACCCAGGACATCTCGCATGCGAAGCGAGCGCTCTACGACTGAGCTACACCCCCAATACTTTCCAGCTGAAATTAGATGTAATGATAACGAGGAAAATATAAATTGAATGAAAAATGGAGGAGCTGGGATTTGAACCCAGGACATCTCGCATGCGAAGCTAGCGCTCTACCATTGAGCTACACCCCCAATACCTTCCAGCTGAAATTAGATGTAATGATAACGAGGAAAATATAAATTGAATGAAAAATGGAGGAGCTGGGATTTGAACCCAGGACATCTCGCATGCGAAGCGAGCGCTCTACCACTGAGCTACACCCCCAATACTTTCCAGCTGAAATTAGATGTAATGATAACGAGGAAAATATAAATTGAATGAAAAATGGAGGAGCTGGGATTTGAACCCAGGACATCTCGCATGCGAAGCTAGCGCTCTACCACTGAGCTACACCCCCAATACATTCCAGCTGAAATTAGATGTAATGATAACGAGGAAAATATAAATTGAATGAAAAATGGAGGAGCTGGGATTTGAACCCAGGACATCTCGCATGCGAAGCGAGCGCTCTACCACTGAGCTACACCCCCAATACCTTCCAGCTGAAATTAGATGTAATGATAACGAGGAAAATATAAATTGAATGAAAAATGGAGGAGCTGGGATTTGAACCCAGGACATCTCGCATGCGAAGCTAGCGCTCTACCACTGAGCTACACCCCCAATACCTTCCAGCTGAAATTAGATGTAATGATAACGAGGAAAATATAAATTGAATGAAAAATGGAGGAGCTGGGATTTGAACCCAGGACATCTCGCATGCGAAGCGAGCGCTCTACGACTGAGCTACACCCCCAATACCTTCCAGCTGAAATTAGATGTAATGATAACGAGGAAAATATAAATTGAATGAAAAATGGAGGAGCTGGGATTTGAACCCAGGACATCTCGCATGCGAAGCGAGCGCTCTACCACTGAGCTACACCCCCAATACTTTCCAGCTGAAATTAGATGTAATGATAACGAGGAAAATATAAATTGAATGAAAAATGGAGGAGCTGGGATTTGAACCCAGGACATCTCGCATGCGAAGCTAGCGCTCTACCATTGAGCTACACCCCCAATACCTTCCAGCTGAAATTAGATGTAATGATAACGAGGAAAATATAAATTGAATGAAAAATGGAGGAGCTGGGATTTGAACCCAGGACATCTCGCATGCGAAGCGAGCGCTCTACCACTGAGCTACACCCCCAATACTTTCCAGCTGAAATTAGATGTAATGATAACGAGGAAAATATAAATTGAATGAAAAATGGAGGAGCTGGGATTTGAACCCAGGACATCTCGCATGCGAAGCGAGCGCTCTTCCACTGAGCTACAACCCCAATACTTTCCAGCTGAAATTAGATGTAATGATAACGAGGAAAATATAAATTGAATGAAAAATGGAGGAGCTGGGATTTGAACCCAGGCCATCTCGCATGCGAAGCGAGCGCTCTACCACTGAGCTACACCCCCAATACCTTCCAGCTGAAATTAGATGTAATGATAACGAGGAAAATATAAATTGAATGAAAAATGGAGGAGCTGGGATTTGAACCCAGGACATCTCGCATGCGAAGCGAGCGCTCTACCACTGAGCTACACCCCCAATACTTTCCAGCTGAAATTAGATGTAATGATAACGAGAAAATATAAATTGAATGAAAAATGGAGGAGCTGGTATTTGAAACCAGGACATCTCGCATGCGAAGCGAGCGCTCTACCACTGAGCTACACCCCCAATACTTTCCAGCTGAAATTAGATGTAATGATAAAGAGGAAAATATAAATTGAATGAAAAATGGAGGAGCTGGTATTTGAAACCAGGACATCTCGCATGCGAAGCGAGCGCTCTACCACTGAGCTACACCCCCAATACTTTCCATCTGAAATTAGATGTAATGATAACGAGGAAAATATAAATTGAATGAAAAATGGAGGAGCTGGGATTTGAACCCAGGACATCTCGCATGCGAAGCGAGCGCTCTACCACTGAGCTACACCCCCAATACTTTCCAGCTGAAATTAGATGTAATGATAAAGAGGAAAATATAAATTGAATGAAAAATGGAGGAGCTGGTATTTGAAACCAGGACATCTCGCATGCGAAGCGAGCGCTCTACCACTGAGCTACACCCCCAATACTTTCCATCTGAAATTAGATGTAATGATAACGAGGAAAATATAAATTGAATGAAAAATGGAGGAGCTGGGATTTGAACCCAGGACATCTCGCATGCGAAGCGAGCGCTCTACCACTGAGCTACACCCCCAATACTTTCCAGCTGAAATTAGATGTAATGATAACTGGTTTGAAACCAGGACATCTCTGCACCCAATACTTTCAGCTGAAATTAGATGTAATGATAAAGAGGAAAAATAAATTGAAGAAAATGGAGGAGCTGGTATTTGAAACCAGGACATCTCGCATGCGAAGCCCCCCCCCGTAGCCCCGCTCTACCCACTGAGCTACACCCGTATTTGAAACCAGGACATCTCGCATGCGAAGCGAGCGCTCTACCACTGAGCTACACCCCCAATACTTTCCAGCTGAAATTAGATGTAATGATAACGAGGAAAATATAAATTGAATGAAAAATGGAGGAGCTGGGGTTTGAACACAGGACATCTCGCATGCGAAGCGAGCGCTCTACCACTGAGCTACACCCCCAATACCTTCCAGCTGAAATTAGATGTAATGATAACGAGGAAAATATAAATTGAATGAAAAATGGAGGAGCTGGGATTTGAACCCAGGACATCTCGCATGCGAAGCTAGCGCTCTACCATTGAGCTACACCCCCAATACCTTCCAGCTGAAATTAGATGTAATGATAACGAGGAAAATATAAATTGAATGAAAAATGGAGGAGCTGGGATTTGAACCCAGGACATCTCGCATGCGAAGCGAGCGCTCTACGACTGAGCTACACCCCCAATACCTTCCAGCTGAAATTAGATGTAATGATAACGAGGAAAATATAAATTGAATGAAAAATGGAGGAGCTGGGATTTGAACCCAGGACATCTCGCATGCGAAGCGAGCGCTCTACCACTGAGCTACACCCCCAATACTTTCCAGCTGAAATTAGATGTAATGATAACGAGGAAAATATAAATTGAATGAAAAATGGAGGAGCTGGGATTTGAACCCAGGACATCTCGCATGCGAAGCTAGCGCTCTACCACTGAGCTACACCCCCAATACCTTCCAGCTGAAATTAGATGTAATGATAACGAGGAAAATATAAATTGAATGAAAAATGGAGGAGCTGGGATTTGAACCCAGGACATCTCGCATGCGAAGCTAGCGCTCTACCACTGAGCTACACCCCCAATACCTTCCAGCTGAAATTAGATGTAATGATAACGAGGAAAATATAAATTGAATGAAAAATGGAGGAGCTGGGATTTGAACCCAGGACATCTCGCATGCGAAGCTAGCGCTCTACCACTGAGCTACACCCCCAATACCTTCCAGCTGAAATTAGATGTAATGATAACGAGGAAAATACAAATTGAATGAAAAATGGAGGAGCTGGGATTTGAACCCAGGACATCTCGCATGCGAAGCTAGCGCTCTACCACTGAGCTACACCCCCAATACCTTCCAGCTGAAATTAGATGTAATGATAACGAGGAAAATATAAATTGAATGAAAAATGGAGGAGCTGGGATTTGAACCCAGGACATCTCGCATGCGAAGCGAGCGCTCTACCACTGAGCTACACCCCCAATACCTTCCAGCTGAAATTAGATGTAATGATAACGAGGAAAATATAAATTGAATGAAAAATGGAGGAGCTGGGATTTGAACCCAGGACATCTCGCATGCGAAGCGAGCGCTCTACGACTGAGCTACACCCCCAATACTTTCCAGCTGAAATTAGATGTAATGATAACGAGGAAAATATAAATTGAATGAAAAATGGAGGAGCTGGGATTTGAACCCAGGACATCTCGCATGCGAAGCTAGCGCTCTACCATTGAGCTACACCCCCAATACCTTCCAGCT
The DNA here is from genome assembly GCA_963978545.1 of Linyphia triangularis. Lineage (NCBI taxonomy): Eukaryota > Metazoa > Arthropoda > Arachnida > Araneae > Linyphiidae > Linyphia > Linyphia triangularis. Next base: position 16,576,916 of record OZ021725.1, read on the forward strand.
GAAATTAGATGTAATGATAACGAGGAAAATATAAATTGAATGAAAAATGGAGGAGCTGGGATTTGAACCCAGGACATCTCGCATGCGAAGCGAGCGCTCTACCACTGAGCTACACCCCCAATACTTTCCAGCTGAAATTAGATGTAATGATAACGAGGAAAATATAAATTGAATGAAAAATGGAGGAGCTGGGATTTGAACCCAGGACATCTCGCATGCGAAGCTAGCGCTCTACCACTGAGCTACACCCCCAATACATTCCAGCTGAAATTAGATGTAATGATAACGAGGAAAATATAAATTGAATGAAAAATGGAGGAGCTGGGATTTGAACCCAGGACATCTCGCATGCGAAGCGAGCGCTCTACCACTGAGCTACACCCCCAATACCTTCCAGCTGAAATTAGATGTAATGATAACGAGGAAAATATAAATTGAATGAAAAATGGAGGAGCTGGGATTTGAACCCAGGACATCTCGCATGCGAAGCTAGCGCTCTACCACTGAGCTACACCCCCAATACCTTCCAGCTGAAATTAGATGTAATGATAACGAGGAAAATATAAATTGAATGAAAAATGGAGGAGCTGGGATTTGAACCCAGGACATCTCGCATGCGAAGCGAGCGCTCTACGACTGAGCTACACCCCCAATACCTTCCAGCTGAAATTAGATGTAATGATAACGAGGAAAATATAAATTGAATGAAAAATGGAGGAGCTGGGATTTGAACCCAGGACATCTCGCATGCGAAGCGAGCGCTCTACCACTGAGCTACACCCCCAATACTTTCCAGCTGAAATTAGATGTAATGATAACGAGGAAAATATAAATTGAATGAAAAATGGAGGAGCTGGGATTTGAACCCAGGACATCTCGCATGCGAAGCTAGCGCTCTACCATTGAGCTACACCCCCAATACCTTCCAGCTGAAATTAGATGTAATGATAACGAGGAAAATATAAATTGAATGAAAAATGGAGGAGCTGGGATTTGAACCCAGGACATCTCGCATGCGAAGCGAGCGCTCTACCACTGAGCTACACCCCCAATACTTTCCAGCTGAAATTAGATGTAATGATAACGAGGAAAATATAAATTGAATGAAAAATGGAGGAGCTGGGATTTGAACCCAGGACATCTCGCATGCGAAGCGAGCGCTCTTCCACTGAGCTACAACCCCAATACTTTCCAGCTGAAATTAGATGTAATGATAACGAGGAAAATATAAATTGAATGAAAAATGGAGGAGCTGGGATTTGAACCCAGGCCATCTCGCATGCGAAGCGAGCGCTCTACCACTGAGCTACACCCCCAATACCTTCCAGCTGAAATTAGATGTAATGATAACGAGGAAAATATAAATTGAATGAAAAATGGAGGAGCTGGGATTTGAACCCAGGACATCTCGCATGCGAAGCGAGCGCTCTACCACTGAGCTACACCCCCAATACTTTCCAGCTGAAATTAGATGTAATGATAACGAGAAAATATAAATTGAATGAAAAATGGAGGAGCTGGTATTTGAAACCAGGACATCTCGCATGCGAAGCGAGCGCTCTACCACTGAGCTACACCCCCAATACTTTCCAGCTGAAATTAGATGTAATGATAAAGAGGAAAATATAAATTGAATGAAAAATGGAGGAGCTGGTATTTGAAACCAGGACATCTCGCATGCGAAGCGAGCGCTCTACCACTGAGCTACACCCCCAATACTTTCCAGCTGAAATTAGATGTAATGATAACGAGGAAAATATAAATTGAATGAAAAATGGAGGAGCTGGTATTTGAAACCAGGACATCTCGCATGCGAAGCGAGCGCTCTACCACTGAGCTACACCCCCAATACTTTCCAGCTGAAATTAGATGTAATGATAAAGAGGAAAATATAAATTGAATGAAAAATGGAGGAGCTGGTATTTGAAACCAGGACATCTCGCATGCGAAGCGAGCGCTCTACCACTGAGCTACACCCCCAATACTTTCCATCTGAAATTAGATGTAATGATAACGAGGAAAATATAAATTGAATGAAAAATGGAGGAGCTGGGATTTGAACCCAGGACATCTCGCATGCGAAGCGAGCGCTCTACCACTGAGCTACACCCCCAATACTTTCCAGCTGAAATTAGATGTAATGATAAAGAGGAAAATATAAATTGAATGAAAAATGGAGGAGCTGGTATTTGAAACCAGGACATCTCGCATGCGAAGCGAGCGCTCTACCACTGAGCTACACCCCCAATACTTTCCATCTGAAATTAGATGTAATGATAACGAGGAAAATATAAATTGAATGAAAAATGGAGGAGCTGGGATTTGAACCCAGGACATCTCGCATGCGAAGCGAGCGCTCTACCACTGAGCTACACCCCCAATACTTTCCAGCTGAAATTAGATGTAATGATAACGAGAAAATATAAATTGAATGAAAAATGGAGGAGCTGGTATTTGAAACCAGGACATCTCGCATGCGAAGCGAGCGCTCTACCACTGAGCTACACCCCCAATACTTTCCAGCTGAAATTAGATGTAATGATAAAGAGGAAAATATAAATTGAATGAAAAATGGAGGAGCTGGTATTTGAAACCAGGACATCTCGCATGCGAAGCGAGCGCTCTACCACTGAGCTACACCCCCAATACTTTCCAGCTGAAATTAGATGTAATGATAACGAGGAAAATATAAATTGAATGAAAAATGGAGGAGCTGGGGTTTGAACACAGGACATCTCGCATGCGAAGCGAGCGCTCTACCACTGAGCTACACCCCCAATACCTTCCAGCTGAAATTAGATGTAATGATAACGAGGAAAATATAAATTGAATGAAAAATGGAGGAGCTGGGATTTGAACCCAGGACATCTCGCATGCGAAGCTAGCGCTCTACCATTGAGCTACACCCCCAATACCTTCCAGCTGAAATTAGATGTAATGATAACGAGGAAAATATAAATTGAATGAAAAATGGAGGAGCTGGGATTTGAACCCAGGACATCTCGCATGCGAAGCGAGCGCTCTACGACTGAGCTACACCCCCAATACCTTCCAGCTGAAATTAGATGTAATGATAACGAGGAAAATATAAATTGAATGAAAAATGGAGGAGCTGGGATTTGAACCCAGGACATCTCGCATGCGAAGCGAGCGCTCTACCACTGAGCTACACCCCCAATACTTTCCAGCTGAAATTAGATGTAATGATAACGAGGAAAATATAAATTGAATGAAAAATGGAGGAGCTGGGATTTGAACCCAGGACATCTCGCATGCGAAGCTAGCGCTCTACC
>OZ021725.1:16580408-16641307 GCA_963978545.1 Linyphia triangularis
AAAATATAAATTGAGTGAAAAAATGGGAGTGAGCCCCCCCCCCCCCGGGATTTGAACCCAGGACATCTTCGCATTGCGAAGCGAGCGCTCTACCACTGAGCTACCCCCCAATACCTTCCAGCTGAAATTGATGTAATGATAACGAGGAAAATAAAATTGAATGAAAAATGGAGGAGCTGGGATTTGAACCCAGGACATCTCGCATGCGAAGCGAGCGCTCTACCACTGAGCTACACCCCAATACTTTCCAGCTGAAATTAGATGTAATGATAACGGAGGAAAATATAAAATTGAATGAAAATTGAGGAGCTGGGATTTGAACCCAGGACCATCTCGCAGCGAAGCGAGCGCTCTACCACTGAGCTACACCCCCAATACTTTCCAACCTGAAATTAGATGTAATGATAACGAGGAAAATATAAATTGAATGAAAAATGGAGGAGCTGGGATTTGAACCCAGGACATCTCGCCATGCGAAGCGAGCGCTCTACCACTGAGCTACACCCCCAATCTTTCCAAGCTGAAATTAGATGTAATGATACGAGGAAAATATAAATTGAATGAAAAATGGAGGAGCTGGGATTTGGAACCCAGGACATCTCGCACGCGAAGCGAGCGCTTACCACTGAGCTACACCCCAATACCTTCCAGCTGGAAATTAGATGTAATGATAACGAGGAAAATTATAAATTGAATGAAAAATTGGAGGAGCTGGGATTTGAACCAGGACATCTCGCATGGCGAAGCGAGCGCTCTACCACTGAGCTACACCCCAATACCTTTCCAGCTGAAATTAGGATTGATGAAAAATGGAGGAGCTGGGATTGAACCCAGGACATCTCGCATGCGAAGCGAGCGCTCTACCACTGAGCTACACCCCCAATACTTTCCAGCTGAAATTAGATGTAATGATAACGAGGAAAATATAAATTGATGAAAAATGGAGGAGCTGGGATTTGAACCCAGGACATCTCGCATGCGAAGCGAGCGCTCTACCACTGAGCTACACCCCCAATACTTTCCAGCTGAAATTAGATGTAATGATAACGAGGAAAATATAAATTGAATGAAAAATTGAGGAGCTGGGATTTGAACCCAGGACATCTCGCATGCGAAGCGAGCGCTCTACCACTGAGCTACACCCCCAATACTTCCAGCTGAAATTAGATGTAATGATAACGAGGAAAATATAAATTGAATGAAAAATTGGAGGAGCTGGGATTTGAACCCAGGACATCTCGCATGCGAAGCGAGCGCTCTACCACTGAGCTACACCCCCAATACTTTCCAGCTGAAATTAGATGTAATGATAACGAGGAAAATATAAATTGAATGAAAAATGGAGGAGCTGGGATTTGAACCCAGGACATCTCGCATGCGAAGCGAGCGCTCTACCACTGAGCTACACCCCCAATACTTTCCAGCTGAAATTAGATGTAATGATAACGAGGAAAATATAAATTGAATGAAAAATGGAGGAGCTGGGATTTGAACCCAGGACATCTCGCACGCGAAGCGAGCGCTCTACCACTGAGCTACACCCCCAATACTTTCCAGCTGAAATTAGATGTAATGATAACGAGGAAAATATAAATTGAATGAAAATTGAGGAGCTGGGATTTGAACCCAGGACATCTCGCATGCGAAGCGAGCGCTCTACACTGAGCTACACCCCCAATACTTTCCAGCTGAAATTAGATGTAATGATAACGAGGAAAATATAAATTGAATGAAAAATGGAGGAGCTGGGATTTGAACCCAGGACATCTCGCATGCGAAGCGAGTGCTCTACCACTGAGCTACACCCCCAATACTTTCCAGCTGAAATTAGATGTAATGATAACGAGGAAAATATAAATTGAATGAAAAATGGAGGAGCTGGGATTTGAACCCAGGACATCTCGCATGCGAAGCGAGCGCTCTACCACTGAGCTACACCCCCAATACCTTCCAGCTGAAATTAGATGTAATGATAACGAGGAAAATATAAATTGAATGAAAAATGGAGGAGCTGGGATTTGAACCCAGGACATCTCGCATGCGAAGCGAGCGCTCTACCACTGAGCTACACCCCCAATACCTTCCAGCTGAAATTAGATGTAATGATAACGAGGAAAAATATAAATTGAATGAAAAATGGAGGAGCTGGGATTTGAACCCAGGACATCTCGCATGCGAAGCGAGCGCTCTACCACTGAGCTACACCCCCCAATACCTTTCCAGCTGAAATTAGATGTAATGATAACGAGGAAAATATAAATTGAATGAAAAATGGAGGAGCTGGGATTTGAACCCAGGACATCTCGCATGCGAAGCGAGCGCTCTACCACTGAGCTACACCCCCAATACTTTCCAGCTGAAATTAGATGTAATGATAACGAGGAAAATATAAATTGAATGAAAAATGGAGGAGCTGGGATTTGAACCCAGGACATCTCGCATGCGAAGCGAGCGCTCTACCACTGAGCTACACCCCCAATACTTTCCAGCTGAAATTAGATGTAATGATAACGAGGAAAATATAAATTGAATGAAAAAATGGAGGAGCTGGGATTTGAACCCAGGACATCTCGCATGCGAAGCGAGCGCTCTACCACTGAGCTACACCCCCAATACCTTCCAGCTGAAATTAGATGTAATGATAACGAGGAAAATATAAATTGAATGAAAAATGGAGGAGCTGGGATTTGAACCCAGGACATCTCGCATGCGAAGCGAGCGCTCTACCACTGAGCTACACCCCCAATACTTTCCAGCTGAAATTAGATGTAATGATAACGAGGAAAATATAAATTGAATGAAAAATGGAGGAGCTGGGATTTGAACCCAGGACATCTCGCATGCGAAGCGAGCGCTCTACCACTGAGCTACACCCCCAATACTTCCAGCTGAAATTAGATGTAATGATAACGAGGAAAATATAAATTGAATGAAAAATGGAGGAGCTGGGATTTGAACCCAGGACATCTCGCATGCGAAGCGAGCGCTCTACCACTGAGCTACACCCCCAATACCTTCCAGCTGAAATTAGATGTAATGATAACGAGGAAAATATAAATTGAATGAAAAATGGAGGAGCTGGGATTTGAACCCAGGACATCTCGCATGCGAAGCGAGCGCTCTACCACTGAGCTACACCCCCAATACCTTCCAGCTGAAATTAGATGTAATGATAACGAGGAAAATATAAATTGAATGAAAAATGGAGGAGCTGGGATTTGAACCCAGGACATCTCGCATGCGAAGCGAGCGCTCTACCACTGAGCTACACCCCCAATACCTTCCAGCTGAAATTAGATGTAATGATAACGAGGAAAATATAAATTGAATGAAAAATGGAGGAGCTGGGATTTGAACCCAGGACATCTCGCATGCGAAGCGAGCGCTCTACCACTGAGCTACACCCCCAATACCGTCCAGCTGAAATTAGATGTAATGATAACGAGGAAAATATAAATTGAATGAAAAATGGAGGAGCTGGGATTTGAACCCAGGACATCTCGCATGCGAAGCGAGCGCTCTACCACTGAGCTACACCCCCAATACTTTCCAGCTGAAATTAGATGTAATGATAACGAGGAAAATATAAATTGAATGAAAAATGGAGGAGCTGGGATTTGAACCCAGGACATCTCGCATGCGAAGCGAGCGCTCTACCACTGAGCTACACCCCCAATACCTTCCAGCTGAAATTAGATGTAATGATAACGAGGAAAATATAAATTGAATGAAAAATGGAGGAGCTGGGATTTGAACCCAGGACATCTCGCATGCGAAGCGAGCGCTCTACCACTGAGCTACACCCCCAATACCTTCCAGCTGAAATTAGATGTAATGATAACGAGGAAAATATAAATTGAATGAAAAATGGAGGAGCTGGGATTTGAACCCAGGACATCTCGCATGCGAAGCGAGCGCTCTACCACTGAGCTACACCCCCAATACCGTCCAGCTGAAATTAGATGTAATGATAACGAGGAAAATATAAATTGAATGAAAAATGGAGGAGCTGGGATTTGAACCCAGGACATCTCGCATGCGAAGCGAGCGCTCTACCACTGAGCTACACCCCCAATACCTTCCAGCTGAAATTAGATGTAATGATAACGAGGAAAATATAAATTGAATGAAAAATGGAGGAGCTGGGATTTGAACCCAGGACATCTCGCATGCGAAGCGAGCGCTCTACCACTGAGCTACACCCCCAATACCGTCCAGCTGAAATTAGATGTAATGATAACGAGGAAAATATAAATTGAATGAAAAATGGAGGAGCTGGGATTTGAACCCAGGACATCTCGCATGCGAAGCGAGCGCTCTACCACTGAGCTACACCCCCAATACCGTCCAGCTGAAATTAGATGTAATGATAACGAGGAAAATATAAATTGAATGAAAAATGGAGGAGCTGGGATTTGAACCCAGGACATCTCGCATGCGAAGCGAGCGCTCTACCACTGAGCTACACCCCCAATACCGTCCAGCTGAAATTAGATGTAATGATAACGAGGAAAATATAAATTGAATGAAAAATGGAGGAGCTGGGATTTGAACCCAGGACATCTCGCATGCGAAGCGAGCGCTCTACCACTGAGCTACACCCCCAATACTTTCCAGCTGAAATTAGATGTAATGATAACGAGGAAAATATAAATTGAATGAAAAATGGAGGAGCTGGGATTTGAACCCAGGACATCTCGCATGCGAAGCGAGCGCTCTACCACTGAGCTACACCCCCAATACCGTCCAGCTGAAATTAGATGTAATGATAACGAGGAAAATATAAATTGAATGAAAAATGGAGGAGCTGGGATTTGAACCCAGGACATCTCGCATGCGAAGCGAGCGCTCTACCACTGAGCTACACCCCCAATACCGTCCAGCTGAAATTAGATGTAATGATAACGAGGAAAATATAAATTGAATGAAAAATGGAGGAGCTGGGATTTGAACCCAGGACATCTCGCATGCGAAGCGAGCGCTCTACCACTGAGCTACACCCCCAATACTTTCCAGCTGAAATTAGATGTAATGATAACGAGGAAAATATAAATTGAATGAAAAATGGAGGAGCTGGGATTTGAACCCAGGACATCTCGCATGCGAAGCGAGCGCTCTACCACTGAGCTACACCCCCAATACCGTCCAGCTGAAATTAGATGTAATGATAACGAGGAAAATATAAATTGAATGAAAAATGGAGGAGCTGGGATTTGAACCCAGGACATCTCGCATGCGAAGCGAGCGCTCTACCACTGAGCTACACCCCCAATACCTTCCAGCTGAAATTAGATGTAATGATAACGAGGAAAATATAAATTGAATGAAAAATGGAGGAGCTGGGATTTGAACCCAGGACATCTCGCATGCGAAGCGAGCGCTCTACCACTGAGCTACACCCCCAATACCGTCCAGCTGAAATTAGATGTAATGATAACGAGGAAAATATAAATTGAATGAAAAATGGAGGAGCTGGGATTTGAACCCAGGACATCTCGCATGCGAAGCGAGCGCTCTACCACTGAGCTACACCCCCAATACTTTCCAGCTGAAATTAGATGTAATGATAACGAGGAAAATATAAATTGAATGAAAAATGGAGGAGCTGGGATTTGAACCCAGGACATCTCGCATGCGAAGCGAGCGCTCTACCACTGAGCTACACCCCCAATACTTTCCAGCTGAAATTAGATGTAATGATAACGAGGAAAATATAAATTGAATGAAAAATGGAGGAGCTGGGATTTGAACCCAGGACATCTCGCATGCGAAGCGAGCGCTCTACCACTGAGCTACACCCCCAATACCTTCCAGCTGAAATTAGATGTAATGATAACGAGGAAAATATAAATTGAATGAAAAATGGAGGAGCTGGGATTTGAACCCAGGACATCTCGCATGCGAAGCGAGCGCTCTACCACTGAGCTACACCCCCAATACCTTCCAGCTGAAATTAGATGTAAAGATAACGAGGAAAATATAAATTGAATGAAAAATGGAGGAGCTGGGATTTGAACCCAGGACATCTCGCATGCGAAGCGAGCGCTCTACCACTGAGCTACACCCCCAATACCTTCCAGCTGAAATTAGATGTAATGATAACGAGGAAAATATAAATTGAATGAAAAATGGAGGAGCTGGGATTTGAACCCAGGACATCTCGCATGCGAAGCGAGCGCTCTACCACTGAGCTACACCCCCAATACCTTCCAGCTGAAATTAGATGTAATGATAACGAGGAAAATATAAATTGAATGAAAAGTGGAGGAGCTGGGATTTGAACCCAGGACATCTCGCATGCGAAGCGAGCGCTCTACCACTGAGCTACACCCCCAATACCTTCCAGCTGAAATTAGATGTAATGATAACGAGGAAAATATAAATTGAATGAAAAATGGAGGAGCTGGGATTTGAACCCAGGACATCTCGCATGCGAAGCGAGCGCTCTACCACTGAGCTACACCCCCAATACTTTCCAGCTGAAATTAGATGTAATGATAACGAGGAAAATATAAATTGAATGAAAAATGGAGGAGCTGGGATTTGAACCCAGGACATCTCGCATGCGAAGCGAGCGCTCTACCACTGAGCTACACCCCCAATACCTTCCAGCTGAAATTAGATGTAATGATAACGAGGAAAATATAAATTGAATGAAAAATGGAGGAGCTGGGATTTGAACCCAGGACATCTCGCATGCGAAGCGAGCGCTCTACCACTGAGCTACACCCCCAATACCTTCCAGCTGAAATTAGATGTAATGATAACGAGGAAAATATAAATTGAATGAAAAATGGAGGAGCTGGGATTTGAACCCAGGACATCTCGCATGCGAAACGAGCGCTCTACCACTGAGCTACACCCCCAATACCTTCCAGCTGAAATTAGATGTAATGATAACGAGGAAAATATAAATTGAATGAAAAATGGAGGAGCTGGGATTTGAACCCAGGACATCTCGCATGCGAAGCGAGCGCTCTACCACTGAGCTACACCCCCAATACCTTCCAGCTGAAATTAGATGTAATGATAACGAGGAAAATATAAATTGAATGAAAAATGGAGGAGCTGGGATTTGAACCCAGGACATCTCGCATGCGAAGCGAGCACTCTACCACTGAGCGATACCCCCAATACCTTCCAGCTGAAATTAGATGTAATGATAACGAGGAAAATATAAATTGAATGAAAAATGGAGGAGCTGGGATTTGAACCCAGGACATCTCGCATGCGAAACGAGCGCTCTACCACTGAGCTACACCCCCAATACCTTCCAGCTGAAATTAGATGTAATGATAACGAGGAAAATATAAATTGAATGAAAAATGGAGGAGCTGGGATTTGAACCCAGGACATCTCGCATGCGAAACGAGCGCTCTACCACTGAGCTACACCCCCAATACCTTCCAGCTGAAATTAGATGTAATGATAACGAGGAAAATATAAATTGAATGAAAAATGGAGGAGCTGGGATTTGAACCCAGGACATCTCGCATGCGAAGCGAGCGCTCTACCACTGAGCTACACCCCCAATACCTTCCAGCTGAAATTAGATGTAATGATAACGAGGAAAATATAAATTGAATGAAAAATGGAGGAGCTGGGATTTGAACCCAGGACATCTCGCATGCGAAACGAGCGCTCTACCACTGAGCTACACCCCCAATACCTTCCAGCTGAAATTAGATGTAATGATAACGAGGAAAATATAAATTGAATGAAAAATGGAGGAGCTGGGATTTGAACCCAGGACATCTCGCATGCGAAGCGAGCGCTCTACCACTGAGCTACACCCCCAATACCTTCCAGCTGAAATTAGATGTAATGATAACGAGGAAAATATAAATTGAATGAAAAATGGAGGAGCTGGGATTTGAACCCAGGACATCTCGCATGCGAAGCGAGCGCTCTACCACTGAGCTACACCCCCAATACTTTCCAGCTGAAATTAGATGTAATGATAACGAGGAAAATATAAATTGAATGAAAAATGGAGGAGCTGGGATTTGAACCCAGGACATCTCGCATGCGAAACGAGCGCTCTACCACTGAGCTACACCCCCAATACCTTCCAGCTGAAATTAGATGTAATGATAACGAGGAAAATATAAATTGAATGAAAAATGGAGGAGCTGGGATTTGAACCCAGGACATCTCGCATGCGAAGCGAGCGCTCTACCACTGAGCTACACCCCCAATACCTTCCAGCTGAAATTAGATGTAATGATAACGAGGAAAATATAAATTGAATGAAAAATGGAGGAGCTGGGATTTGAACCCAGGACATCTCGCATGCGAAACGAGCGCTCTACCACTGAGCTACACCCCCAATACCTTCCAGCTGAAATTAGATGTAATGATAACGAGGAAAATATAAATTGAATGAAAAATGGAGGAGCTGGGATTTGAACCCAGGACATCTCGCATGCGAAGCGAGCGCTCTACCACTGAGCTACACCCCCAATACCTTCCAGCTGAAATTAGATGTAATGATAACGAGGAAAATATAAATTGAATGAAAAATGGAGGAGCTGGGATTTGAACCCAGGACATCTCGCATGCGAAGCGAGCGCTCTACCACTGAGCTACACCCCCAATACTTTCCAGCTGAAATTAGATGTAATGATAACGAGGAAAATATAAATTGAATGAAAAATGGAGGAGCTGGGATTTGAACCCAGGACATCTCGCATGCGAAGCGAGCGCTCTACCACTGAGCTACACCCCCAATACCTTCCAGCTGAAATTAGATGTAATGATAACGAGGAAAATATAAATTGAATGAAAAATGGAGGAGCTGGGATTTGAACCCAGGACATCTCGCATGCGAAGCGAGCGCTCTACCACTGAGCTACACCCCCAATACCTTCCAGCTGAAATTAGATGTAATGATAACGAGGAAAATATAAATTGAATGAAAAATGGAGGAGCTGGGATTTGAACCCAGGACATCTCGCATGCGAAACGAGCGCTCTACCACTGAGCTACACCCCCAATACCTTCCAGCTGAAATTAGATGTAATGATAACGAGGAAAATATAAATTGAATTAAAAATGGAGGAGCTGGGATTTGAACCCAGGACATCTCGCATGCGAAGCGAGCGCTCTACCACTGAGCTACACCCCCAATACCTTCCAGCTGAAATTAGATGTAATGATTACGAGGAAAATATAAATTGAATGAAAAATGGAGGAGCTGGGATTTGAACCCAGGACATCTCGCATGCGAAGCGAGCGCTCTACCACTGAGCTACACCCCCAATACCTTCCAGCTGAAATTAGATGTAATGATAACGAGGAAAATATAAATTGAATGAAAAATGGAGGAGCTGGGATTTGAACCCAGGACATCTCGCATGCGAAACGAGCGCTCTACCACTGAGCTACACCCCCAATACCTTCCAGCTGAAATTAGATGTAATGATAACGAGGAAAATATAAATTGAATGAAAAATGGAGGAGCTGGGATTTGAACCCAGGACATCTCGCATGCGAAGCGAGCGCTCTACCACTGAGCTACACCCCCAATACCTTCCAGCTGAAATTAGATGTAATGATAACGAGGAAAATATAAATTGAATGAAAAATGGAGGAGCTGGGATTTGAACCCAGGACATCTCGCATGCGAAGCGAGCGCTCTACCACTGAGCTACACCCCCAATACCTTCCAGCTGAAATTAGATGTAATGATAACGAGGAAAATATAAATTGAATGAAAAATGGAGGAGCTGGGATTTGAACCCAGGACATCTCGCATGCGAAGCGAGCACTCTACCACTGAGCTACACCCCCAATACTTTCCAGCTGAAATTAGATGTAATGATAACGAGGAAAATATAAATTGAATGAAAAATGGAGGAGCTGGGATTTGAACCCAGGACATCTCGCATGCGAAGCGAGCGCTCTACCACTGAGCTACACCCCCAATACCTTCCAGCTGAAATTAGATGTAATGATAACGAGGAAAATATAAATTGAATGAAAAATGGAGGAGCTGGGATTTGAACCCAGGACATCTCGCATGCGAAGCGAGCGCTCTACCACTGAGCTACACCCCCAATACCTTCCAGCTGAAATTAGATGTAAAGATAACGAGGAAAATATAAATTGAATGAAAAATGGAGGAGCTGGGATTTGAACCCAGGACATCTCGCATGCGAAGCGAGCACTCTACCACTGAGCTACACCCCCAATACCTGCCAGCTGAAATTAGATGTAATGATAACGAGGAAAATATAAATTGAATGAAAAATGGAGGAGCTGGGATTTGAACCCAGGACATCTCGCATGCGAAGCAAGCGCTCTACCACTGAGCTACACCCCCAATACTTTCCAGCTGAAATTAGATGTAATGATAACGAGGAAAATATAAATTGAATAAAAAATGGAGGAGCTGGGATTTGAACCCAGGACATCTCGCATGCGAAGCGAGCACTCTACCACTGAGCGATACCCCCAATACTTTCCAGCTGAAATTAGATGTAATGATAACGAGGAAAATATAAATTGAATGAAAAATGGAGGAGCTGGGATTTGAACCCAGGACATCTCGCATGCGAAGCGAGCACTCTACCACTGAGCTACACCCCCAATACTTTCCAGCTGAAATTAGATGTAATGATAACGAGGAAAATATAAATTGAATGAAAAATGGAGGAGCTGGGATTTGAACCCAGGACATCTCGCATGCCAAGCAAGCGCTCTACCTCTGAGCTACACCCCCAATACCTTCCAGCTGAAATTAGATGTAATGATAACGAGGAAAATATAAATTGAATGAAAAATGGAGGAGCTGGGATTTGAACCCAGGACATCTCGCATGCCAAGCAAGCGCTCTACCTCTGAGCTACACCCCCAATACCTTCCAGCTGAAATTAGATGTAATGATAACGAGGAAAATATAAATTGAATAAAAAATGGAGGAGCTGGGATTTGAACCCAGGACATCTCGCATGCGAAGCGAGCACTCTACCACTGAGCTACACCCCCAATACCTGCCAGCTGAAATTAGATGTAATGATAACGAGGAAAATATAAATTGAATGAAAAATGGAGGAGCTGGGATTTGAACCCAGGACATCTCGCATGCGAAGCAAGCGCTCTACCACTGAGCTACACCCCCAATACCTTCCAGCTGAAATTAGATGTAATGATAACGAGGAAAATATAAATTGAATAAAAAATGGAGGAGCTGGGATTTGAACCCAGGACATCTCGCATGCGAAGCGAGCACTCTACCACTGAGCGATACCCCCAATACCTTCCAGCTGAAATTAGATGTAATGATAACGAGGAAAATATAAATTGAATGAAAAATGGAGGAGCTGGGATTTGAACCCAGGACATCTCGCATGCCAAGCAAGCGCTCTACCTCTGAGCTACACCCCCAATACCTTCCAGCTGAAATTAGATGTAATGATAACGAGGAAAATATAAATTGAATGAAAAATGGAGGAGCTGGGATTTGAACCCAGGACATCTCGCATGCGAAGCGAGAGCTCTACCACTGAGCTACACCCCCAATACTTTCCAGCTGAAATTAGATGTAATGATAACGAGGAAAATATAAATTGAATGAAAAATTGAGGAGCTGGGATTTGAACCCAGGACATCTCGCATGCGAAGCGAGCGCTCTACCACTGAGCTACACCCCCAATACTTTCCAACTGAAATTAGATGTAATGATAACGAGGAAAATATAAATTGAATGAAAAATGGAGGAGCTGGGATTTGAACCCAGGACATCTCGCATGCGAAGCGAGCGTTCTACTACTGAGCTACACCCCCAATACTTTCCAGCTGAAATTAGATGTAATGATAACGAGGAAAATATAAATTGAATGAAAAATGGAGGAGCTGGGATTTGAACCCAGGACATCTCGCATGCGAAGCGAGCGTTCTACTACTGAGCTACACCCCCAATACTTTCCAGCTGAAATTAGATGTAATGATAACGAGGAAAATATAAATTGAATGAAAAATGGAGGAGCTGGGATTTGAACCCAGGACATCTCGCACGCGAAGCGAGCGCTCTACCACTGAGCTACACCCCCAATACTTTCCAGCTGAAATTAGATGTAATGATAACGAGGAAAATATAAATTGAATGAAAAATGGAGGAGCTGGGATTTGAACCCAGGACATCTCGCACGCGAAGCGAGCGTTCTACCACTGAGCTACACCCCCAATACTTTCCAGCTGAAATTAGATGTAATGATAACGAGGAAAATATAAATTGAATGAAAAATTGAGGAGCTGGGATTTGAACCCAGGACATCTCGCATGCGAAGCGAGCGCTCTACCACTGAGCTACACCCCCAATACTTTCCAGCTGAAATTAGATGTAATGATAACGAGGAAAATATAAATTGAATGAAAAATGGAGGAGCTGGGATTTGAACCCAGGAAATCTCGCACGCGAAGCGAGCGTTCTACCACTGAGCTACACCCCCAATACTTTCCAGCTGAAATTAGATGTAATGATAACGAGGAAAATATAAATTGAATGAAAAATGGAGGAGCTGGGATTTGAACCCAGGACATCTCGCATGCGAAGCGAGCGCTCTACCACTGAGCTACACCCCCAATACTTTCCAGCTGAAATTAGATGTAATGATAACGAGGAAAATATAAATTGAATGAAAAATGGAGGAGCTGGGATTTGAACCCAGGACATCTCGCATGCGAAGCGAGCGTTCTACTACTGAGCTACACCCCCAATACTTTCCAGCTGAAATTAGATGTAATGATAACGAGGAAAATATAAATTGAATGAAAAATGGAGGAGCTGGGATTTGAACCCAGGAAATCTCGCACGCGAAGCGAGCGCTCTACCACTGAGCTACACCCCCAATACTTTCCAGCTGAAATTAGATGTAATGATAACGAGGAAAATATAAATTGAATGAAAAATGGAGGAGCTGGGATTTGAACCCAGGACATCTCGCATGCGAAGCGAGCGTTCTACTACTGAGCTACACCCCCAATACTTTCCAGCTGAAATTAGATGTAATGATAACGAGGAAAATATAAATTGAATGAAAAATGGAGGAGCTGGGATTTGAACCCAGGACATCTCGCACGCGAAGCGAGCGCTCTACCACTGAGCTACACCCCCAATACTTTCCAACTGAAATTAGATGTAATGATAACGAGGAAAATATAAATTGAATGAAAAATGGAGGAGCTGGGATTTGAACCCAGGACATCTCGCATGCGAAGCGAGCGTTCTACTACTGAGCTACACCCCCAATACTTTCCAGCTGAAATTAGATGTAATGATAACGAGGAAAATATAAATTGAATGAAAAATGGAGGAGCTGGGATTTGAACCCAGGACATCTCGCATGCGAAGCGAGCGTTCTACTACTGAGCTACACCCCCAATACTTTCCAGCTGAAATTAGATGTAATGATAACGAGGAAAATATAAATTGAATGAAAAATGGAGGAGCTGGGATTTGAACCCAGGAAATCTCGCACGCGAAGCGAGCGCTCTACCACTGAGCTACACCCCCAATACTTTCCAGCTGAAATTAGATGTAATGATAACGAGGAAAATATAAATTGAATGAAAAATGGAGGAGCTGGGATTTGAACCCAGGACATCTCGCATGCGAAGCGAGCGTTCTACTACTGAGCTACACCCCCAATACTTTCCAGCTGAAATTAGATGTAATGATAACGAGGAAAATATAAATTGAATGAAAAATGGAGGAGCTGGGATTTGAACCCAGGACATCTCGCACGCGAAGCGAGCGCTCTACCACTGAGCTACACCCCCAATACTTTCCAGCTGAAATTAGATGTAATGATAACGAGGAAAATATAAATTGAATGAAAAATGGAGGAGCTGGGATTTGAACCCAGGACATCTCGCACGCGAAGCGAGCGCTCTACCACTGAGCTACACCCCCAATACTTTCCAGCTGAAATTAGATGTAATGATAACGAGGAAAATATAAATTGAATGAAAAATGGAGGAGCTGGGATTTGAACCCAGGACATCTCGCATGCGAAGCGAGCACTCTACCACTGAGCTACACCCCCAATACTTTTCAGCTGAAATTAGATGTAATAATAACAAGGGAAATATAAATTGAATGAAAAATGGAGGAGCTGGGATTTGAACCCAGGACATCTCGCATGCGAAGCAAGCTCTCTACCACTTAGCTACACCCCCAATACTTTTCAGCTGAAATTAGATGTAATAATAACAAGGGAAATATAAATTGAATGAAAAATGGAGGAGCTGGGATTTGAACCCAGGACATCTCGCATGCGAAGCGAGCACTCTACCACTGAGCTACACCCCCAATACCTGCCAGCTGAAATTAGATGTAATGATAACGAGGAAAATATAAATTGAATGAAAAATGGAGGAACTGGGATTTGAACCCAGGACATCTCGCATGCGAAGCAAGCGCTCTACCACTGAGCTACACCCCCAATACCTTCCAGCTGAAATTAGATGTAATGATAACGAGGAAAATATAAATTGAATAAAAAATGGAGGAGCTGGGATTTGAACCCAGGACATCTCGCATGCGAAGCGAGCACTCTACCACTGAGCGATACCCCCAATACCTTCCAGCTGAAATTAGATGTAATGATAACGAGGAAAATATAAATTGAATGAAAAATGGAGGAGCTGGGATTTGAACCCAGGACATCTCGCATGCCAAGCAAGCGCTCTACCTCTGAGCTACACCCCCAATACCTTCCAGCTGAAATTAGATGTAATGATAACGAGGAAAATATAAATTGAATGAAAAATGGAGGAGCTGGGATTTGAACCCAGGACATCTCGCATGCGAAGCGAGAGCTCTACCACTGAGCTACACCCCCAATACTTTCCAGCTGAAATTAGATGTAATGATAACGAGGAAAATATAAATTGAATGAAAAATGGAGGAGCTGGGATTTGAACCCAGGACATCTCGCATGCGAAGCGAGCGCTCTACCACTGAGCTACACCCCCAATACTTTCCAGCTGAAATTAGATGTAATGATAACGAGGAAAATATAAATTGAATGAAAAATGGAGGAGCTGGGATTTGAACCCAGGACATCTCGCACGCGAAGCGAGCGCTCTACCACTGAGCTACACCCCCAATACTTTCCAGCTGAAATTAGATGTAATGATAACGAGGAAAATATAAATTGAATGAAAAATGGAGGAGCTGGGATTTGAACCCAGGACATCTCGCATGCGAAACGAGCGCTCTACCACTGAGCTACACCCCCAATAGTAGTTAGAAAAGGAGAGTCCGGGGCCAGGGCGGGATGCGGGATGGGATGAAGGATGATGACGTCACCGGAAGTGGGCGAGACCGGATATGACGTCACCGGAAATCACGTGACCGGATATGCCATCCCGGAAGTGATATCACAGGATATGCCGTCACCGGAAGTGAAGTGGAGTTGTTCCCCTCCTACTGTTGTTTTAGTTTCATTATAAGCTGTTTGTGTATGACGTCACAGTAGGTATGACGTCATAATGTGTTTTATATTAAAGTTTTGAGCGATGGCAACACTTTTTTAATTTCGATTTATCTAGCAGACGGGGTTGAGTTGTTCTAGGACTGCTTCTTAGTGAATAAGTTAGAGTAATAGGCTTTTATTGCGTGACGTCACAGTAGGTATGACGTCATAATTTGTTTTATATCAAAGTTTTGAGCGGTGGCAACACTTTTTAGTGTCGATTTACATTTAAGATGGAGCTGAATTGTTCTAGGGCTGCTTCTAAACGAATAAGTTAGAGTGATAGGTATTTTTACTAATGACGTCACAGTGGGTATGACGTCATTCTATGTTAAGATTTACGTTTTAAGTGGTGATAACATTGGATATATACCAAATTTAGTTTTCAGGTGTTGGCAACGAGTTCTGATCGGTCAGCTAAATGCTCGCTTGTGACTGATAAGTTTTAAACATGTGACCAAAAGTTAACTCCTGATTGACTGTTTGGTTTTCTAGCGAGTTACTTACATATCCTTTAATCAAGTTAAAATACCTGCAACAAAGTTACACAAATAAAAAAAAAAAAAAAAAAAAAAAAAAAAAACATTTAAATTTGAAAAGTTAATAAAAGTGAAGGCCATTTGCTAAGGGTCAAAAAGAACCCTAACCCCGAGCTACACGTGACATTTCAATATTTTACCAAACAATTGTTAAAATATCGACTATCGGACGTTGCCTTCATGGTAACTCATCTACCCACCCCCCTTCCCTAGCTAATTTTGAATAAGTTAAGACTTTAGAATTACAATTAATAAATTTTGAAAAATTATTTATTAAAGGTGAGGACCCACCTCCAGCCCGATACCTCTTTTAGGAAGAATTGGTACCGTCTCACTCCACCCTATCAACAACAACAACAACAACAAAAAAAAAAAAAAAAAACTTATTTCAAAGAACGTATATTTCCTTGAAATATGAGGTCACTAACCAACCATCCAATAATATCTTTTAAGAAGACATCATTACCTTAAATCCTAAACAATTTTAAATTTTAAAAAATCTGAAAAGAAGACTTGTGAGAACGTATATTTCTCTCATGAATTAAATTTAATGGTCACATACAAAATCCTGGAAAAAAAAAATTAACGCTAAATAAGTTTTTAAAAAATTAGTTAAAGTAATATTTTAGTTAAATTAAGGCTTAAAGAGATAAAAAAAAAATTAAGGATTAAATGAATGATTTAAGGAATTTTGAAGTGACCATAGGCATAGCTGGTTATGCCATCTTCCAGCAGATACCGCTTGTCGTCATAGGCCGACAAGGCTCTCTTGGTTTGTTGGAGTGAGAAGATGTTTAAAAATTCACTTACCGAATAATCGAAACGAAATCTGCGAAGCTAAAATAACTGTGAATAACTACACAAGTACGAACAAAATCGCGATGAGAAAAAAAACACGAAGTATTAAACACGTCTTTCACACTCAGGTATCTAAGTAGAAATGGCGAGACGGCAACCGGTAGCGTCTATATATGAGGGGTGATCACGTGACTTCACCGACCAATCAGGTTTCACGGTAGAGGGCGCTGCTTGGTTCTAACCGATCAGAGCGGGTGGGGAGCGAGACTAGGCATGTTTCAACACGCTTCAACGCGTTTGCGAGTTGAGTTGTTGTGTAACGATCTTGCTTGAAACAGTTAAAGTGATAGATAATTTGTTCGTGACGTCATAGTGTAGCGAATGGGTTTTTAGCGTAGACAGTTGTTTCAATTGGAGTAATTATGAAATTTATTAAATATAAAGATAATATTTAGTAATAATTATCAGATTTTATTATTATTATTATTATAAAAAATAAACTTATAAAAAAGTGAACGTGAAAATTTACTTTACGAATAAAAATCATGTCTTTAAAATGTGTACGAATATCACTAAATAGGAGAAAAAAGTAACATACTTAAACTCTTTACGACAAATAACTTTAAAATTAACGAAAAAAAACTTACTTTACACATAAAAATCACTTTAAAATGTGTAAAAATATCACTAAATAAGAGAAAAAAAGTAACTTACTTAAAATTTCTAAGATAAATATTTAACCTTTACGCGAAAATTCCCTTCATGTATAAAAATCACGACTTTAAAATATAACATGCAAGAGAAAAGTAACGTACTTAAACTTTCTACGACAAATAACTTTAACATTAACGTAAAATTTTACTTTACACATAAAAATCCCGATATTAAAATATGTAGAAATATCGCTAAATAAAAGAAAAAAAGTAACACACTTAAACTTTGTACGACAAATAACTTTGACATTAACGTAAAAAATGTTCTTCACATATAAAAATCACGACTTTAAATTTGAAATGTAGGATGAAAGTATAACATACCTATAATTTCTACGACAAAGAATTCAAACATTGCCGTTCATGTCTTTAAAATGTATAATGACAACTCTAACTTTTAGAAAAAAGAAACACTAAAAATTTATAAGGCAAAGAATTTAAATTAACTTTACATGTACTATCATACTCTTATATCAACGATAAATAAGATAAAAAAAAAAGAAACTCTAAAAATTTATAAGGCAAAGAATTCAAATAATACGCGAAAATTTACCTCACATATAAAAATTATGTCTTTCAAATGTGTAAGAATAACGCTAAATTAGAGAAAAAGAAATATTAAAAATTTATAAGGTAAGGAATTGAAACAATACGCGAAAATTTATTTCACACATAACATTTTTATCTTTAAAATGTGTAAGAATAATGCTAAATTAGAGAAGAAAAAAAAAATAACATACTTAAACTTTCTTCGACAACAATTTAAACAATACGCGAAAATTTCATACACAATTATTTTCTTAGGTTAATGTTAAATAATGGGAAATTTAACAGAATAAAAATTTCAAAGATAAAGAATTTTAACCTTTACACGAAAATTTACTTCACATATAAATATCATGTCTTTAAACTTTAACGTGACAATTTACTTCTCATATACAATTAAACTCTTAGGTTAATGTTAAATAAAAGAAAAAGTAACATACTCAAAAATTTCTAAGATAAGCATAACGTAAAAATTTCATATCATGTGTTTAAAATGTAACATATAAGAGAAAAAAAATAACATACTTGAACTTTCTATAGCAAAGAATTTAAGCGTTAGCGTAAAAATTTACTTTACATATAAAATTCACGTTTTTAAACGGGGTGATAAGCATGTGACGGTAATTAGCCAATCAGGTTAGCGGTAGGTGATACGCCACTTGCCGGCATTTTTAGACCGGAGGATGAGTCACGCTAATACTTGTTCAAACAGGTCGGGAGACTTGTACAGCAAGAACAACAGCATCGACGCGCAAGCAGCGGGTGATGCTGCGGTGTGTCAGCAGGTCTTCGAGATTATCGTTTTCCTACTTTTCCTTTTTCATAATGAAATGTTTGTGAAAACTTGGAATGAATGAAGTGGATTTCAAAGACACATTAGTAAGTGAAGGTAGAATTCGCATGGACTTTCTTCCAAAAAGTATGATTCACTTGGAGAATTTAAGATCATTTCTACTTGAAAACTTTTCTATTGTCTAAAACATTGAATATTGTTCAAACTCAGTGAGATTATATGCTACAATACGGGTAAAACTTAACAAAATTGTTACATTGAAGAAAAATAATAAGAGATTTAAAATAAATACTAGTTATAGATACTCCAAGGAAAAAAAATTCACCTCTACTTTTCAATCGGAAAATCAATGCAAGTTGGAAATTTATGTTACTTCAAGAAAGACTTAGACAATTTACTTTGTAATAATATACGTTAAGGTGTCGTATTAACTCGTGCAATACATGCTGACTAAGGTTTATTTTACTTATCTAAGAAAGGTGAATTGGGGGAAAATATTAAATAAATTGTAGATATTAAATACATTGTAAATATGCATTTAAGTTTTGAAAATCACCTGCAAGACTTTTAAAACATCTTAAGAAAAATTGAAAGAAACTTGCGAATTATATGTAAACTATATAACTTTTTATACTCTGAAAGGAAATCACAAGTAATTTAGTTAACTTTTTTCATGGTAACACTCATATTCAACGACATGTTTTAAAATTTAACCTTCTTTACATGATAATAGTTATAAATTTTTTCAATCTCAGATGCGATAATACTATTATTTCTAACATATATGTTACGAATTGTGTAAAGTTTTTAAAACTGTATATGCAAATCACCAATCAGAAACATAAAAATCTAACATCAATCAAACAAACTAAAATAATAAGATATTTTCCTTAGTGGAAATAGTTAACTATACTCATGTGATGGAATATACTTAGAAAATTTAAATACTGAAAAAAGTTTGCTAGGCAAACTTAAAGAATATTTTTTTTTTTCTTGTGAAAAACTAGCATAAATTTGGAAAATGTAGAGTTTGTTACTACGTAAAATTGAACATCATCGGGACAAACTAAATTATACATGAATTTTTTTTTTTATTTGAGAGGTGCTGACAATATATCATTAATATAGAGATTTTTAACTTCCACCCATAATTTCTAAATAACTTATACATAAATTTCAGAAAAACTGAAACGGAATGTGTTTTACAAGAGGCTTATTTTGTAAGATGAATATTCAATATTAATATAACTGAGCAAAGTTCATTCCGGAAAAAACTTGTAAAAGATACTTATATTTTGAAAATAGTTTGAAATATCCTTTTAAATTTATGAATGCTCGCTTTCGAAAGACACAAATAAAACTGATATTACTCATGGTAATTAACACATACATAACATTAGTCAAACAAAGTGAAATTTTTATTGCTTGTGACCGATAACTTTTCAGTGAAGCAGAACTTACATAGGAAATTTGTGCAAACTTTTTCAACTTTTAAACCAAGTATCATGTAAAATTATAAATTACGATAGGAAATAGCATACTTCAGAATCCGAACAAGTAAGACTTAGACAATTTACTTTGTAATAATATACGTTAAGGTGTCGTATTAACTCGTGCAATACATGCTGACTAAGGTTTATTTTACTTATCTAAGAAAGGTGAATTGGGGGAAAATATTAAATAAATTGTAGATATTAAATACATTGTAAATATGCATTTAAGTTTTGAAAATCACCTGCAAGACTTTTAAAACATCTTAAGAAAAATTGAAAGAAACTTGCGAATTATATGTAAACTATATAACTTTTTATACTCTGAAAGGAAATCACAAGTAATTTAGTTAACTTTTTTCATGGTAACACTCATATTCAACGACATGTTTTAAAATTTAACCTTCTTTACATGATAATAGTTATAAATTTTTTCAATCTCAGATGCGATAATACTATTATTTCTAACATATATGTTACGAATTGTGTAAAGTTTTTAAAACTGTATATGCAAATCACCAATCAGAAACATAAAAATCTAACATCAATCAAACAAACTAAAATAATAAGATATTTTCCTTAGTGGAAATAGTTAACTATACTCATGTGATGGAATATACTTAGAAAATTTAAATACTGAAAAAAGTTTGCTAGGCAAACTTAAAGAATATTTTTTTTTTTCTTGTGAAAAACTAGCATAAATTTGGAAAATGTAGAGTTTGTTACTACGTAAAATTGAACATCATCGGGACAAACTAAATTATACATGAATTTTTTTTTTTATTTGAGAGGTGCTGACAATATATCATTAATATAGAGATTTTTAACTTCCACCCATAATTTCTAAATAACTTATACATAAATTTCAGAAAAACTGAAACGGAATGTGTTTTACAAGAGGCTTATTTTGTAAGATGAATATTCAATATTAATATAACTGAGCAAAGTTCATTCCGGAAAAAACTTGTAAAAGATACTTATATTTTGAAAATAGTTTGAAATATCCTTTTAAATTTATGAATGCTCGCTTTCGAAAGACACAAATAAAACTGATATTACTCATGGTAATTAACACATACATAACATTAGTCAAACAAAGTGAAATTTTTATTGCTTGTGACCGATAACTTTTCAGTGAAGCAGAACTTACATAGGAAATTTGTGCAAACTTTTTCAACTTTTAAACCAAGTATCATGTAAAATTATAAATTACGATAGGAAATAGCATACTTCAGAATCCGAACAAGTCTTGTAGTTAAGCTAAATGTATTTCTCAAGGAATTGAAAGCATACCAGAGAAGTCCTTATCATTTCGCATCTTTTCTCATGTTGCAAGAAGACATACATTGTAAAAGATCGTCTTAGAACTTAACAAAAATCAGTAAAAATAAATATATTTTCTATGGCAAAGATAAAACTTCACAACTTAATTACTTAAATTTAGCTAAGTTGCATATGGTTTATTCACATAACTCGCATGTGCTTTGAATGTTGAAATATATTTGTCAGTTGAAATCAAACTCATCGAAAATAAATGCTATCTACATTTTCAAGTCGGAAATTACTATTAAATAAACTTTACATGTAAGACATTATCATGTTAAAAAGAAAAATCTACAAAAATGTAAATGATAATTTTACTGTTGGTACATAAATGATGAATAATTTATGATTTTATTCTAGGCAAACGTTTTATTGTCTAACAGAGAACTTAAACTTTAGCAGAAAAACGAAAAAATACAATTTTTATATCCTATCATGCTTGTCGAAAATTGAATTTATTAGCTGTTGTAATAGATTTTTATTGTCCAAATTTCTATAGTTCTTCCCAGTGCAATAATATTAAGTTCATGTTAATGAGTAGGTTTTTTTTTTTTTTTGTTGAATCTTATAAATTTAATGAAATTATTATGACCTAAGAGATTGAGTGAACTGAATAAATCAATGACGTAAATTTAAACAATGACTTGAACTGATACATACTATAACTGTAAAGAAGTATGACAAAGTGATAGATGAAGTGAAAATATAAGTTGAGTGAAATGTGTTGAAAAAAGTTGAAGACGACAAGAAATTCATAAATGAGAATTATCATTGACTTATTTTAACTTCGTTTTTCTTGCTTATGACAAGAAAATACATTCTTGTTTATTAAGAACCAACTTGATATCTTATCATAGAATGACAATGAGGAAATATCAATACATTAAAAAAAAAAATACCAAACTTAGACATAGCAAATTTCTTGAAATTCATGTATAATGTGAGAAGTTTTACTGGAAATATAGAAGATACAACATTGAAAAATGTGAATGTTTCGAAGTACTTTATCAGAAATTAAAAAAAAAAAAATGCGCTGAGGTCCGCTATAAAATTTTTTAGGAGAAAGTTTAAACAAAATTTAAAATCAAACATGCTTTTAAGTGGGAACACATATATTAAAACTATAGCACATTTAACAATTTATATTATGTCATCTCAGTTGGTATCAAACTGAATAATATAAAAAACAATCACAAACTGAATAAACATGAAAATTATCAATATATGTGGAAAAGTTTCCTTTTTTCACATATAAAAAAAAATATAACACATTGACATACGTTAAGATCACGAAACATGCGTAATCATATACCGATAAGAGCAACCAATGTTGCGGGGAGATATTCACGTGATGGACAATATCCCATGAATAAATTGAGTGATTTAATTTCTAATGCTAATTCCAATAGTATTTCACGTAACTTCAACTTTATATGTTACACTATAGATATATTTATTTTTCAAATATATTGACTTTCGAAAAATCATCCTTCAATATAAGAATGATCATAGTAAGAATAAAAGAAAAGATACTAAGCATTGATTTAAAGTGTATTTATTTCAACTTAGCAACAAATCATATGCGTGAAACGAAAATTGCCTCGAACCAAAGTATAACTATCCAACTTCATTGATTCCTACAAGGAAATTTTTCTCATCTAGTAATCGAATTTTTTTTTCTCATACACATTATAAGTGTTGTCCAATCAGGTGTAGAATAGCTGAAGATATCCGACCTCTTTCTAAATATTAATAAGTCACTGTTGAAAAACTTATAAAAATTTCAATTTACACTTAAAGTTTTTTTATATATATATATTTCAAAGAATTTTTTCAAATCAATATGTATATTTAAATACTGAAACTTATTCACTTCAATAAATGTATGTTTAAGTTATAAAACTTGTCGTATGTATTGAAAAATTGTAACTTTTCGTCTTCGTATAAATCGATAACTTATACACTAGTTCTTCATCAATTAATCTTCTAAGTAAATCTTTCAAAGGTAAAAACATACCCATAGCTTTGCATTTGTAACAAGTTAAATTGTACATGTTTCATGTGAAAGTTACAAAATTTTATATATTTTCATGAAAAACATATAAAATTTTAATTTCACGAGAAACATGTACAATTTAACTTGTTACAAATGTAAAGCTATAGGTATGTTTTTGCCTTTGAAAGATTTACTTAGAAGATTAATTGATGAAGAACTAGTGTATAAGTTATCGATTTATACGAAGACGAAAAGTTACAATTTTTCAATACATACGACAAGTTTTATAACTTAAACATACATTTATTGAAGTGAATAAGTTTCAGTATTTAAATATACATATTGATTTGAAAAAATTCTTTGAAATATATATATATATAAAAAAACTTTAAGTGTAAATTGAAATTTTTATAAGTTTTTCAACAGTGACTTATTAATAATTAGAAAGAGGTCGGATATCTTCAGCTATTCTACACCTGATTGGACAACACTTATAATGTGTATGAGAAAAAAAAATTCGATTACTAGATGAGAAAAATTTCCTTGTAGGAATCAATGAAGTTGGATAGTTATACTTTGGTTCGAGGCAATTTTCGTTTCACGCATATGATTTGTTGCTAAGTTGAAATAAATACACTTTAAATCAATGCTTAGTATCTTTTCTTTTATTCTTACTATGATCATTCTTATATTGAAGGATGATTTTTCGAAAGTCAATATATTTGAAAAATAAATATATCTATAGTGTAACATATAAAGTTGAAGTTACGTGAAATACTATTGGAATTAGCATTAGAAATTAAATCACTCAATTTATTCATGGGATATTGTCCATCACGTGAATATCTCCCCGCAACATTGGTTGCTCTTATCGGTATATGATTACGCATGTTTCGTGATCTTAACGTATGTCAATGTGTTATATTTTTTTTTATATGTGAAAAAAGGAAACTTTTCCACATATATTGATAATTTTCATGTTTATTCAGTTTGTGATTGTTTTTTATATTATTCAGTTTGATACCAACTGAGATGACATAATATAAATTGTTAAATGTGCTATAGTTTTAATATATGTGTTCCCACTTAAAAGCATGTTTGATTTTAAATTTTGTTTAAACTTTCTCCTAAAAAATTTTATAGCGGACCTCAGCGCATTTTTTTTTTTTTAATTTCTGATAAAGTACTTCGAAACATTCACATTTTTCAATGTTGTATCTTCTATATTTCCAGTAAAACTTCTCACATTATACATGAATTTCAAGAAATTTGCTATGTCTAAGTTTGGTATTTTTTTTTTTAATGTATTGATATTTCCTCATTGTCATTCTATGATAAGATATCAAGTTGGTTCTTAATAAACAAGAATGTATTTTCTTGTCATAAGCAAGAAAAACGAAGTTAAAATAAGTCAATGATAATTCTCATTTATGAATTTCTTGTCGTCTTCAACTTTTTTCAACACATTTCACTCAACTTATATTTTCACTTCATCTATCACTTTGTCATACTTCTTTACAGTTATAGTATGTATCAGTTCAAGTCATTGTTTAAATTTACGTCATTGATTTATTCAGTTCACTCAATCTCTTAGGTCATAATAATTTCATTAAATTTATAAGATTCAACAAAAAAAAAAAAAAACCTACTCATTAACATGAACTTAATATTATTGCACTGGGAAGAACTATAGAAATTTGGACAATAAAAATCTATTACAACAGCTAATAAATTCAATTTTCGACAAGCATGATAGGATATAAAAATTGTATTTTTTCGTTTTTCTGCTAAAGTTTAAGTTCTCTGTTAGACAATAAAACGTTTGCCTAGAATAAAATCATAAATTATTCATCATTTATGTACCAACAGTAAAATTATCATTTACATTTTTGTAGATTTTTCTTTTTAACATGATAATGTCTTACATGTAAAGTTTATTTAATAGTAATTTCCGACTTGAAAATGTAGATAGCATTTATTTTCGATGAGTTTGATTTCAACTGACAAATATATTTCAACATTCAAAGCACATGCGAGTTATGTGAATAAACCATATGCAACTTAGCTAAATTTAAGTAATTAAGTTGTGAAGTTTTATCTTTGCCATAGAAAATATATTTATTTTTACTGATTTTTGTTAAGTTCTAAGACGATCTTTTACAATGTATGTCTTCTTGCAACATGAGAAAAGATGCGAAATGATAAGGACTTCTCTGGTATGCTTTCAATTCCTTGAGAAATACATTTAGCTTAACTACAAGACTTGTTCGGATTCTGAAGTATGCTATTTCCTATCGTAATTTATAATTTTACATGATACTTGGTTTAAAAGTTGAAAAAGTTTGCACAAATTTCCTATGTAAGTTCTGCTTCACTGAAAAGTTATCGGTCACAAGCAATAAAAATTTCACTTTGTTTGACTAATGTTATGTATGTGTTAATTACCATGAGTAATATCAGTTTTATTTGTGTCTTTCGAAAGCGAGCATTCATAAATTTAAAAGGATATTTCAAACTATTTTCAAAATATAAGTATCTTTTACAAGTTTTTTCCGGAATGAACTTTGCTCAGTTATATTAATATTGAATATTCATCTTACAAAATAAGCCTCTTGTAAAACACATTCCGTTTCAGTTTTTCTGAAATTTATGTATAAGTTATTTAGAAATTATGGGTGGAAGTTAAAAATCTCTATATTAATGATATATTGTCAGCACCTCTCAAATAAAAAAAAAAATTCATGTATAATTTAGTTTGTCCCGATGATGTTCAATTTTACGTAGTAACAAACTCTACATTTTCCAAATTTATGCTAGTTTTTCACAAGAAAAAAAAAAATATTCTTTAAGTTTGCCTAGCAAACTTTTTTCAGTATTTAAATTTTCTAAGTATATTCCATCACATGAGTATAGTTAACTATTTCCACTAAGGAAAATATCTTATTATTTTAGTTTGTTTGATTGATGTTAGATTTTTATGTTTCTGATTGGTGATTTGCATATACAGTTTTAAAAACTTTACACAATTCGTAACATATATGTTAGAAATAATAGTATTATCGCATCTGAGATTGAAAAAATTTATAACTATTATCATGTAAAGAAGGTTAAATTTTAAAACATGTCGTTGAATATGAGTGTTACCATGAAAAAAGTTAACTAAATTACTTGTGATTTCCTTTCAGAGTATAAAAAGTTATATAGTTTACATATAATTCGCAAGTTTCTTTCAATTTTTCTTAAGATGTTTTAAAAGTCTTGCAGGTGATTTTCAAAACTTAAATGCATATTTACAATGTATTTAATATCTACAATTTATTTAATATTTTCCCCCAATTCACCTTTCTTAGATAAGTAAAATAAACCTTAGTCAGCATGTATTGCACGAGTTAATACGACACCTTAACGTATATTATTACAAAGTAAATTGTCTAAGTCTTTCTTGAAGTAACATAAATTTCCAACTTGCATTGATTTTCCGATTGAAAAGTAGAGGTGAATTTTTTTTCCTTGGAGTATCTATAACTAGTATTTATTTTAAATCTCTTATTATTTTTCTTCAATGTAACAATTTTGTTAAGTTTTACCCGTATTGTAGCATATAATCTCACTGAGTTTGAACAATATTCAATGTTTTAGACAATAGAAAAGTTTTCAAGTAGAAATGATCTTAAATTCTCCAAGTGAATCATACTTTTTGGAAGAAAGTCCATGCGAATTCTACCTTCACTTACTAATGTGTCTTTGAAATCCACTTCATTCATTCCAAGTTTTCACAAACATTTCATTATGAAAAAGGAAAAGTAGGAAAACGATAATCTCGAAGACCTGCTGACACACCGCAGCATCACCCGCTGCTTGCGCGTCGATGCTGTTGTTCTTGCTGTACAAGTCTCCCGACCTGTTTGAACAAGTATTAGCGTGACTCATCCTCCGGTCTAAAAATGCCGGCAAGTGGCGTATCACCTACCGCTAACCTGATTGGCTAATTACCGTCACATGCTTATCACCCCGTTTAAAAACGTGAATTTTATATGTAAAGTAAATTTTTACGCTAACGCTTAAATTCTTTGCTATAGAAAGTTCAAGTATGTTATTTTTTTTCTCTTATATGTTACATTTTAAACACATGATATGAAATTTTTACGTTATGCTTATCTTAGAAATTTTTGAGTATGTTACTTTTTCTTTTATTTAACATTAACCTAAGAGTTTAATTGTATATGAGAAGTAAATTGTCACGTTAAAGTTTAAAGACATGATATTTATATGTGAAGTAAATTTTCGTGTAAAGGTTAAAATTCTTTATCTTTGAAATTTTTATTCTGTTAAATTTCCCATTATTTAACATTAACCTAAGAAAATAATTGTGTATGAAATTTTCGCGTATTGTTTAAATTGTTGTCGAAGAAAGTTTAAGTATGTTATTTTTTTTTTCTTCTCTAATTTAGCATTATTCTTACACATTTTAAAGATAAAAATGTTATGTGTGAAATAAATTTTCGCGTATTGTTTCAATTCCTTACCTTATAAATTTTTAATATTTCTTTTTCTCTAATTTAGCGTTATTCTTACACATTTGAAAGACATAATTTTTATATGTGAGGTAAATTTTCGCGTATTATTTGAATTCTTTGCCTTATAAATTTTTAGAGTTTCTTTTTTTTTTATCTTATTTATCGTTGATATAAGAGTATGATAGTACATGTAAAGTTAATTTAAATTCTTTGCCTTATAAATTTTTAGTGTTTCTTTTTTCTAAAAGTTAGAGTTGTCATTATACATTTTAAAGACATGAACGGCAATGTTTGAATTCTTTGTCGTAGAAATTATAGGTATGTTATACTTTCATCCTACATTTCAAATTTAAAGTCGTGATTTTTATATGTGAAGAACATTTTTTACGTTAATGTCAAAGTTATTTGTCGTACAAAGTTTAAGTGTGTTACTTTTTTTCTTTTATTTAGCGATATTTCTACATATTTTAATATCGGGATTTTTATGTGTAAAGTAAAATTTTACGTTAATGTTAAAGTTATTTGTCGTAGAAAGTTTAAGTACGTTACTTTTCTCTTGCATGTTATATTTTAAAGTCGTGATTTTTATACATGAAGGGAATTTTCGCGTAAAGGTTAAATATTTATCTTAGAAATTTTAAGTAAGTTACTTTTTTTCTCTTATTTAGTGATATTTTTACACATTTTAAAGTGATTTTTATGTGTAAAGTAAGTTTTTTTTCGTTAATTTTAAAGTTATTTGTCGTAAAGAGTTTAAGTATGTTACTTTTTTCTCCTATTTAGTGATATTCGTACACATTTTAAAGACATGATTTTTATTCGTAAAGTAAATTTTCACGTTCACTTTTTTATAAGTTTATTTTTTATAATAATAATAATAATAAAATCTGATAATTATTACTAAATATTATCTTTATATTTAATAAATTTCATAATTACTCCAATTGAAACAACTGTCTACGCTAAAAACCCATTCGCTACACTATGACGTCACGAACAAATTATCTATCACTTTAACTGTTTCAAGCAAGATCGTTACACAACAACTCAACTCGCAAACGCGTTGAAGCGTGTTGAAACATGCCTAGTCTCGCTCCCCACCCGCTCTGATCGGTTAGAACCAAGCAGCGCCCTCTACCGTGAAACCTGATTGGTCGGTGAAGTCACGTGATCACCCCTCATATATAGACGCTACCGGTTGCCGTCTCGCCATTTCTACTTAGATACCTGAGTGTGAAAGACGTGTTTAATACTTCGTGTTTTTTTTCTCATCGCGATTTTGTTCGTACTTGTGTAGTTATTCACAGTTATTTTAGCTTCGCAGATTTCGTTTCGATTATTCGGTAAGTGAATTTTTAAACATCTTCTCACTCCAACAAACCAAGAGAGCCTTGTCGGCCTATGACGACAAGCGGTATCTGCTGGAAGATGGCATAACCAGCTATGCCTATGGTCACTTCAAAATTCCTTAAATCATTCATTTAATCCTTAATTTTTTTTTTATCTCTTTAAGCCTTAATTTAACTAAAATATTACTTTAACTAATTTTTTAAAAACTTATTTAGCGTTAATTTTTTTTTTCCAGGATTTTGTATGTGACCATTAAATTTAATTCATGAGAGAAATATACGTTCTCACAAGTCTTCTTTTCAGATTTTTTAAAATTTAAAATTGTTTAGGATTTAAGGTAATGATGTCTTCTTAAAAGATATTATTGGATGGTTGGTTAGTGACCTCATATTTCAAGGAAATATACGTTCTTTGAAATAAGTTTTTTTTTTTTTTTTTTGTTGTTGTTGTTGTTGTTGATAGGGTGGAGTGAGACGGTACCAATTCTTCCTAAAAGAGGTATCGGGCTGGAGGTGGGTCCTCACCTTTAATAAATAATTTTTCAAAATTTATTAATTGTAATTCTAAAGTCTTAACTTATTCAAAATTAGCTAGGGAAGGGGGGTGGGTAGATGAGTTACCATGAAGGCAACGTCCGATAGTCGATATTTTAACAATTGTTTGGTAAAATATTGAAATGTCACGTGTAGCTCGGGGTTAGGGTTCTTTTTGACCCTTAGCAAATGGCCTTCACTTTTATTAACTTTTCAAATTTAAATGTTTTTTTTTTTTTTTTTTTTTTTTTTTTTATTTGTGTAACTTTGTTGCAGGTATTTTAACTTGATTAAAGGATATGTAAGTAACTCGCTAGAAAACCAAACAGTCAATCAGGAGTTAACTTTTGGTCACATGTTTAAAACTTATCAGTCACAAGCGAGCATTTAGCTGACCGATCAGAACTCGTTGCCAACACCTGAAAACTAAATTTGGTATATATCCAATGTTATCACCACTTAAAACGTAAATCTTAACATAGAATGACGTCATACCCACTGTGACGTCATTAGTAAAAATACCTATCACTCTAACTTATTCGTTTAGAAGCAGCCCTAGAACAATTCAGCTCCATCTTAAATGTAAATCGACACTAAAAAGTGTTGCCACCGCTCAAAACTTTGATATAAAACAAATTATGACGTCATACCTACTGTGACGTCACGCAATAAAAGCCTATTACTCTAACTTATTCACTAAGAAGCAGTCCTAGAACAACTCAACCCCGTCTGCTAGATAAATCGAAATTAAAAAAGTGTTGCCATCGCTCAAAACTTTAATATAAAACACATTATGACGTCATACCTACTGTGACGTCATACACAAACAGCTTATAATGAAACTAAAACAACAGTAGGAGGGGAACAACTCCACTTCACTTCCGGTGACGGCATATCCTGTGATATCACTTCCGGGATGGCATATCCGGTCACGTGATTTCCGGTGACGTCATATCCGGTCTCGCCCACTTCCGGTGACGTCATCATCCTTCATCCCATCCCGCATCCCGCCCTGGCCCCGGACTCTCCTTTTCTAACTACTCCCAATACCTTCCAGCTGAAATTAGATGTAATGATAACGAGGAAAATATAAATTGAATGAAAAATGGAGGAGCTGGGATTTGAACCCAGGACATCTCGCATGCGAAGCGAGCGCTCTACCACTGAGCTACACCCCCAATACCTTCCAGCTGAAATTAGATGTAATGATAACGAGGAAAATATAAATTGAATGAAAAATGGAGGAGCTGGGATTTGAACCCAGGACATCTCGCATGCGAAGCGAGCGCTCTACCACTGAGCTACACCCCCAATACTTTCCAGCTGAAATTAGATGTAATGATAACGAGGAAAATATAAATTGAATGAAAAATGGAGGAGCTGGGATTTGAACCCAGGACATCTCGCATGCGAAACAAGCGCTCTACCACTGAGCTACACCCCCAATACCTTCCAGCTGAAATTAGATGTAATGATAACGAGGAAAATATAAATTGAATGAAAAATGGAGGAGCTGGGATTTGAACCCAGGACATCTCGCATGCGAAGCGAGCGCTCTACCACTGAGCTACACCCCCAATACCTTCCAGCTGAAATTAGATGTAATGATAACGAGGAAAATATAAATTGAATGAAAAA
Source organism: Linyphia triangularis (assembly GCA_963978545.1). NCBI lineage: Eukaryota > Metazoa > Arthropoda > Arachnida > Araneae > Linyphiidae > Linyphia > Linyphia triangularis. The sequence goes on from OZ021725.1 coordinate 16,612,127, forward strand.
TGGAGGAGCTGGGATTTGAACCCAGGACATCTCGCATGCGAAGCGAGCGCTCTACCACTGAGCTACACCCCCAATACCTTCCAGCTGAAATTAGATGTAATGATAACGAGGAAAATATAAATTGAATGAAAAATGGAGGAGCTGGGATTTGAACCCAGGACATCTCGCATGCGAAGCGAGCGCTCTACCACTGAGCTACACCCCCAATACTTTCCAGCTGAAATTAGATGTAATGATAACGAGGAAAATATAAATTGAATGAAAAATGGAGGAGCTGGGATTTGAACCCAGGACATCTCGCATGCGAAGCGAGCGCTCTACCACTGAGCTACACCCCCAATACCTTCCAGCTGAAATTAGATGTAATGATAACGAGGAAAATATAAATTGAATGAAAAATGGAGGAGCTGGGATTTGAACCCAGGACATCTCGCATGCGAAGCGAGCGCTCTACCACTGAGCTACACCCCCAATACCTTCCAGCTGAAATTAGATGTAATGATAACGAGGAAAATATAAATTGAATGAAAAATGGAGGAGCTGGGATTTGAACCCAGGACATCTCGCATGCGAAACGAGCGCTCTACCACTGAGCTACACCCCCAATACCTTCCAGCTGAAATTAGATGTAATGATAACGAGGAAAATATAAATTGAATTAAAAATGGAGGAGCTGGGATTTGAACCCAGGACATCTCGCATGCGAAGCGAGCGCTCTACCACTGAGCTACACCCCCAATACCTTCCAGCTGAAATTAGATGTAATGATAACGAGGAAAATATAAATTGAATGAAAAATGGAGGAGCTGGGATTTGAACCCAGGACATCTCGCATGCGAAGCGAGCGCTCTACCACTGAGCTACACCCCCAATACCTTCCAGCTGAAATTAGATGTAATGATAACGAGGAAAATATAAATTGAATGAAAAATGGAGGAGCTGGGATTTGAACCCAGGACATCTCGCATGCGAAACGAGCGCTCTACCACTGAGCTACACCCCCAATACCTTCCAGCTGAAATTAGATGTAATGATAACGAGGAAAATATAAATTGAATGAAAAATGGAGGAGCTGGGATTTGAACCCAGGACATCTCGCATGCGAAGCGAGCGCTCTACCACTGAGCTACACCCCCAATACCTTCCAGCTGAAATTAGATGTAATGATAACGAGGAAAATATAAATTGAATGAAAAATGGAGGAGCTGGGATTTGAACCCAGGACATCTCGCATGCGAAGCGAGCGCTCTACCACTGAGCTACACCCCCAATACCTTCCAGCTGAAATTAGATGTAATGATAACGAGGAAAATATAAATTGAATGAAAAATGGAGGAGCTGGGATTTGAACCCAGGACATCTCGCATGCGAAGCGAGCGCTCTACCACTGAGCTACACCCCCAATACTTTCCAGCTGAAATTAGATGTAATGATAACGAGGAAAATATAAATTGAATGAAAAATGGAGGAGCTGGGATTTGAACCCAGGACATCTCGCATGCGAAGCGAGCGCTCTACCACTGAGCTACACCCCCAATACCTTCCAGCTGAAATTAGATGTAATGATAACGAGGAAAATATAAATTGAATGAAAAATGGAGGAGCTGGGATTTGAACCCAGGACATCTCGCATGCGAAGCGAGCGCTCTACCACTGAGCTACACCCCCAATACCTTCCAGCTGAAATTAGATGTAAAGATAACGAGGAAAATATAAATTGAATGAAAAATGGAGGAGCTGGGATTTGAACCCAGGACATCTCGCATGCGAAGCGAGCACTCTACCACTGAGCTACTCCCCCAATACCTGCCAGCTGAAATTAGATGTAATGATAACGAGGAAAATATAAATTGAATGAAAAATGGAGGATCTGGGATTTGAACCCAGGACATCTCGCATGCGAAGCAAGCGCTCTACCACTGAGCTACACCCCCAATACTTTCCAGCTGAAATTAGATGTAATGATAACGAGGAAAATATAAATTGAATAAAAAATGGAGGAGCTGGGATTTGAACCCAGGACATCTCGCATGCGAAGCGAGCACTCTACCACTGAGCGATACCCCCAATACTTTCCAGCTGAAATTAGATGTAATGATAACGAGGAAAATATAAATTGAATGAAAAATGGAGGAGCTGGGATTTGAACCCAGGACATCTCGCATGCGAAGCGAGCACTCTACCACTGAGCTACACCCCCAATACTTTCCAGCTGAAATTAGATGTAATGATAACGAGGAAAATATAAATTGAATGAAAAATGGAGGAGCTGGGATTTGAACCCAGGACATCTCGCATGCCAAGCAAGCGCTCTACCTCTGAGCTACACCCCCAATACCTTCCAGCTGAAATTAGATGTAATGATAACGAGGAAAATATAAATTGAATGAAAAATGGAGGAGCTGGGATTTGAACCCAGGACATCTCGCATGCCAAGCAAGCGCTCTACCTCTGAGCTACACCCCCAATACCTTCCAGCTGAAATTAGATGTAATGATAACGAGGAAAATATAAATTGAATAAAAAATGGAGGAGCTGGGATTTGAACCCAGGACATCTCGCATGCGAAGCGAGCACTCTACCACTGAGCTACACCCCCAATACCTGCCAGCTGAAATTAGATGTAATGATAACGAGGAAAATATAAATTGAATGAAAAATGGAGGAGCTGGGATTTGAACCCAGGACATCTCGCATGCGAAGCAAGCGCTCTACCACTGAGCTACACCCCCAATACCTTCCAGCTGAAATTAGATGTAATGATAACGAGGAAAATATAAATTGAATAAAAAATGGAGGAGCTGGGATTTGAACCCAGGACATCTCGCATGCGAAGCGAGCACTCTACCACTGAGCGATACCCCCAATACCTTCCAGCTGAAATTAGATGTAATGATAACGAGGAAAATATAAATTGAATGAAAAATGGAGGAGCTGGGATTTGAACCCAGGACATCTCGCATGCCAAGCAAGCGCTCTACCTCTGAGCTACACCCCCAATACCTTCCAGCTGAAATTAGATGTAATGATAACGAGGAAAATATAAATTGAATGAAAAATTGAGGAGCTGGGATTTGAACCCAGGACATCTCGCATGCGAAGCGAGCGTTCTACTACTGAGCTACACCCCCAATACTTTCCAGCTGAAATTAGATGTAATGATAACGAGGAAAATATAAATTGAATGAAAAATGGAGGAGCTGGGATTTGAACCCAGGACATCTCGCACGCGAAGCGAGCGCTCTACCACTGAGCTACACCCCCAATACTTTCCAGCTGAAATTAGATGTAATGATAACGAGGAAAATATAAATTGAATGAAAAATGGAGGAGCTGGGATTTGAACCCAGGACATCTCGCATGCGAAACAAGCGCTCTACCACTGAGCTACACCCCCAATACCTTCCAGCTGAAATTAGATGTAATGATAACGAGGAAAATATAAATTGAATGAAAAATGGAGGAGCTGGGATTTGAACCCAGGACATCTCGCATGCGAAGCGAGCGCTCTACCACTGAGCTACACCCCCAATACCTTCCAGCTGAAATTAGATGTAATGATAACGAGGAAAATATAAATTGAATGAAAAATGGAGGAGCTGGGATTTGAACCCAGGACATCTCGCATGCGAAACGAGCGCTCTACCACTGAGCTACACCCCCAATACCTTCCAGCTGAAATTAGATGTAATGATAACGAGGAAAATATAAATTGAATGAAAAATGGAGGAGCTGGGATTTGAACCCAGGACATCTCGCATGCGAAGCGAGCGCTCTACCACTGAGCTACACCCCCAATACCTTCCAGCTGAAATTAGATGTAATGATAACGAGGAAAATATAAATTGAATGAAAAATGGAGGAGCTGGGATTTGAACCCAGGACATCTCGCATGCGAAGCGAGCGCTCTACCACTGAGCTACACCCCCAATACTTTCCAGCTGAAATTAGATGTAATGATAACGAGGAAAATATAAATTGAATGAAAAATGGAGGAGCTGGGATTTGAACCCAGGACATCTCGCATGCGAAGCGAGCGCTCTACCACTGAGCTACACCCCCAATACCTTCCAGCTGAAATTAGATGTAATGATAACGAGGAAAATATAAATTGAATGAAAAATGGAGGAGCTGGGATTTGAACCCAGGACATCTCGCATGCGAAGCGAGCGCTCTACCACTGAGCTACACCCCCAATACCTTCCAGCTGAAATTAGATGTAATGATAACGAGGAAAATATAAATTGAATGAAAAATGGAGGAGCTGGGATTTGAACCCAGGACATCTCGCATGCGAAACGAGCGCTCTACCACTGAGCTACACCCCCAATACCTTCCAGCTGAAATTAGATGTAATGATAACGAGGAAAATATAAATTGAATTAAAAATGGAGGAGCTGGGATTTGAACCCAGGACATCTCGCATGCGAAGCGAGCGCTCTACCACTGAGCTACACCCCCAATACCTTCCAGCTGAAATTAGATGTAATGATAACGAGGAAAATATAAATTGAATGAAAAATGGAGGAGCTGGGATTTGAACCCAGGACATCTCGCATGCGAAGCGAGCGCTCTACCACTGAGCTACACCCCCAATACCTTCCAGCTGAAATTAGATGTAATGATAACGAGGAAAATATAAATTGAATGAAAAATGGAGGAGCTGGGATTTGAACCCAGGACATCTCGCATGCGAAACGAGCGCTCTACCACTGAGCTACACCCCCAATACCTTCCAGCTGAAATTAGATGTAATGATAACGAGGAAAATATAAATTGAATGAAAAATGGAGGAGCTGGGATTTGAACCCAGGACATCTCGCATGCGAAGCGAGCGCTCTACCACTGAGCTACACCCCCAATACCTTCCAGCTGAAATTAGATGTAATGATAACGAGGAAAATATAAATTGAATGAAAAATGGAGGAGCTGGGATTTGAACCCAGGACATCTCGCATGCGAAGCGAGCGCTCTACCACTGAGCTACACCCCCAATACCTTCCAGCTGAAATTAGATGTAATGATAACGAGGAAAATATAAATTGAATGAAAAATGGAGGAGCTGGGATTTGAACCCAGGACATCTCGCATGCGAAGCGAGCGCTCTACCACTGAGCTACACCCCCAATACTTTCCAGCTGAAATTAGATGTAATGATAACGAGGAAAATATAAATTGAATGAAAAATGGAGGAGCTGGGATTTGAACCCAGGACATCTCGCATGCGAAGCGAGCGCTCTACCACTGAGCTACACCCCCAATACCTTCCAGCTGAAATTAGATGTAATGATAACGAGGAAAATATAAATTGAATGAAAAATGGAGGAGCTGGGATTTGAACCCAGGACATCTCGCATGCGAAGCGAGCGCTCTACCACTGAGCTACACCCCCAATACCTTCCAGCTGAAATTAGATGTAAAGATAACGAGGAAAATATAAATTGAATGAAAAATGGAGGAGCTGGGATTTGAACCCAGGACATCTCGCATGCGAAGCGAGCACTCTACCACTGAGCTACTCCCCCAATACCTGCCAGCTGAAATTAGATGTAATGATAACGAGGAAAATATAAATTGAATGAAAAATGGAGGATCTGGGATTTGAACCCAGGACATCTCGCATGCGAAGCAAGCGCTCTACCACTGAGCTACACCCCCAATACTTTCCAGCTGAAATTAGATGTAATGATAACGAGGAAAATATAAATTGAATAAAAAATGGAGGAGCTGGGATTTGAACCCAGGACATCTCGCATGCGAAGCGAGCACTCTACCACTGAGCGATACCCCCAATACTTTCCAGCTGAAATTAGATGTAATGATAACGAGGAAAATATAAATTGAATGAAAAATGGAGGAGCTGGGATTTGAACCCAGGACATCTCGCATGCGAAGCGAGCACTCTACCACTGAGCTACACCCCCAATACTTTCCAGCTGAAATTAGATGTAATGATAACGAGGAAAATATAAATTGAATGAAAAATGGAGGAGCTGGGATTTGAACCCAGGACATCTCGCATGCCAAGCAAGCGCTCTACCTCTGAGCTACACCCCCAATACCTTCCAGCTGAAATTAGATGTAATGATAACGAGGAAAATATAAATTGAATGAAAAATGGAGGAGCTGGGATTTGAACCCAGGACATCTCGCATGCCAAGCAAGCGCTCTACCTCTGAGCTACACCCCCAATACCTTCCAGCTGAAATTAGATGTAATGATAACGAGGAAAATATAAATTGAATAAAAAATGGAGGAGCTGGGATTTGAACCCAGGACATCTCGCATGCGAAGCGAGCACTCTACCACTGAGCTACACCCCCAATACCTGCCAGCTGAAATTAGATGTAATGATAACGAGGAAAATATAAATTGAATGAAAAATGGAGGAGCTGGGATTTGAACCCAGGACATCTCGCATGCGAAGCAAGCGCTCTACCACTGAGCTACACCCCCAATACCTTCCAGCTGAAATTAGATGTAATGATAACGAGGAAAATATAAATTGAATAAAAAATGGAGGAGCTGGGATTTGAACCCAGGACATCTCGCATGCGAAGCGAGCACTCTACCACTGAGCGATACCCCCAATACCTTCCAGCTGAAATTAGATGTAATGATAACGAGGAAAATATAAATTGAATGAAAAATGGAGGAGCTGGGATTTGAACCCAGGACATCTCGCATGCCAAGCAAGCGCTCTACCTCTGAGCTACACCCCCAATACCTTCCAGCTGAAATTAGATGTAATGATAACGAGGAAAATATAAATTGAATGAAAAATTGAGGAGCTGGGATTTGAACCCAGGACATCTCGCATGCGAAGCGAGCGTTCTACTACTGAGCTACACCCCCAATACTTTCCAGCTGAAATTAGATGTAATGATAACGAGGAAAATATAAATTGAATGAAAAATGGAGGAGCTGGGATTTGAACCCAGGACATCTCGCACGCGAAGCGAGCGCTCTACCACTGAGCTACACCCCCAATACTTTCCAGCTGAAATTAGATGTAATGATAACGAGGAAAATATAAATTGAATGAAAAATGGAGGAGCTGGGATTTGAACCCAGGACATCTCGCACGCGAAGCGAGCGTTCTACCACTGAGCTACACCCCCAATACTTTCCAGCTGAAATTAGATGTAATGATAACGAGGAAAATATAAATTGAATGAAAAATTGAGGAGCTGGGATTTGAACCCAGGACATCTCGCATGCGAAGCGAGCGCTCTACCACTGAGCTACACCCCCAATACTTTCCAGCTGAAATTAGATGTAATGATAACGAGGAAAATATAAATTGAATGAAAAATGGAGGAGCTGGGATTTGAACCCAGGAAATCTCGCACGCGAAGCGAGCGTTCTACCACTGAGCTACACCCCCAATACTTTCCAGCTGAAATTAGATGTAATGATAACGAGGAAAATATAAATTGAATGAAAAATGGAGGAGCTGGGATTTGAACCCAGGACATCTCGCATGCGAAGCGAGCGCTCTACCACTGAGCTACACCCCCAATACTTTCCAGCTGAAATTAGATGTAATGATAACGAGGAAAATATAAATTGAATGAAAAATGGAGGAGCTGGGATTTGAACCCAGGACATCTCGCATGCGAAGCGAGCGTTCTACTACTGAGCTACACCCCCAATACTTTCCAGCTGAAATTAGATGTAATGATAACGAGGAAAATATAAATTGAATGAAAAATGGAGGAGCTGGGATTTGAACCCAGGAAATCTCGCACGCGAAGCGAGCGCTCTACCACTGAGCTACACCCCCAATACTTTCCAGCTGAAATTAGATGTAATGATAACGAGGAAAATATAAATTGAATGAAAAATGGAGGAGCTGGGATTTGAACCCAGGACATCTCGCATGCGAAGCGAGCGTTCTACTACTGAGCTACACCCCCAATACTTTCCAGCTGAAATTAGATGTAATGATAACGAGGAAAATATAAATTGAATGAAAAATGGAGGAGCTGGGATTTGAACCCAGGACATCTCGCACGCGAAGCGAGCGCTCTACCACTGAGCTACACCCCCAATACTTTCCAACTGAAATTAGATGTAATGATAACGAGGAAAATATAAATTGAATGAAAAATGGAGGAGCTGGGATTTGAACCCAGGACATCTCGCATGCGAAGCGAGCGTTCTACTACTGAGCTACACCCCCAATACTTTCCAGCTGAAATTAGATGTAATGATAACGAGGAAAATATAAATTGAATGAAAAATGGAGGAGCTGGGATTTGAACCCAGGACATCTCGCATGCGAAGCGAGCGTTCTACTACTGAGCTACACCCCCAATACTTTCCAGCTGAAATTAGATGTAATGATAACGAGGAAAATATAAATTGAATGAAAAATGGAGGAGCTGGGATTTGAACCCAGGAAATCTCGCACGCGAAGCGAGCGCTCTACCACTGAGCTACACCCCCAATACTTTCCAGCTGAAATTAGATGTAATGATAACGAGGAAAATATAAATTGAATGAAAAATGGAGGAGCTGGGATTTGAACCCAGGACATCTCGCATGCGAAGCGAGCGTTCTACTACTGAGCTACACCCCCAATACTTTCCAGCTGAAATTAGATGTAATGATAACGAGGAAAATATAAATTGAATGAAAAATGGAGGAGCTGGGATTTGAACCCAGGACATCTCGCACGCGAAGCGAGCGCTCTACCACTGAGCTACACCCCCAATACTTTCCAGCTGAAATTAGATGTAATGATAACGAGGAAAATATAAATTGAATGAAAAATGGAGGAGCTGGGATTTGAACCCAGGACATCTCGCACGCGAAGCGAGCGCTCTACCACTGAGCTACACCCCCAATACTTTCCAGCTGAAATTAGATGTAATGATAACGAGGAAAATATAAATTGAATGAAAAATGGAGGAGCTGGGATTTGAACCCAGGACATCTCGCATGCGAAGCGAGCACTCTACCACTGAGCTACACCCCCAATACTTTTCAGCTGAAATTAGATGTAATAATAACAAGGGAAATATAAATTGAATGAAAAATGGAGGAGCTGGGATTTGAACCCAGGACATCTCGCATGCGAAGCAAGCTCTCTACCACTTAGCTACACCCCCAATACTTTTCAGCTGAAATTAGATGTAATAATAACAAGGGAAATATAAATTGAATGAAAAATGGAGGAGCTGGGATTTGAACCCAGGACATCTCGCATGCGAAGCGAGCACTCTACCACTGAGCTACACCCCCAATACCTGCCAGCTGAAATTAGATGTAATGATAACGAGGAAAATATAAATTGAATGAAAAATGGAGGAACTGGGATTTGAACCCAGGACATCTCGCATGCGAAGCAAGCGCTCTACCACTGAGCTACACCCCCAATACCTTCCAGCTGAAATTAGATGTAATGATAACGAGGAAAATATAAATTGAATAAAAAATGGAGGAGCTGGGATTTGAACCCAGGACATCTCGCATGCGAAGCGAGCACTCTACCACTGAGCGATACCCCCAATACCTTCCAGCTGAAATTAGATGTAATGATAACGAGGAAAATATAAATTGAATGAAAAATGGAGGAGCTGGGATTTGAACCCAGGACATCTCGCATGCCAAGCAAGCGCTCTACCTCTGAGCTACACCCCCAATACCTTCCAGCTGAAATTAGATGTAATGATAACGAGGAAAATATAAATTGAATGAAAAATGGAGGAGCTGGGATTTGAACCCAGGACATCTCGCATGCGAAGCGAGAGCTCTACCACTGAGCTACACCCCCAATACTTTCCAGCTGAAATTAGATGTAATGATAACGAGGAAAATATAAATTGAATGAAAAATGGAGGAGCTGGGATTTGAACCCAGGACATCTCGCATGCGAAGCGAGCGCTCTACCACTGAGCTACACCCCCAATACTTTCCAGCTGAAATTAGATGTAATGATAACGAGGAAAATATAAATTGAATGAAAAATGGAGGAGCTGGGATTTGAACCCAGGACATCTCGCACGCGAAGCGAGCGCTCTACCACTGAGCTACACCCCCAATACTTTCCAGCTGAAATTAGATGTAATGATAACGAGGAAAATATAAATTGAATGAAAAATGGAGGAGCTGGGATTTGAACCCAGGACATCTCGCACGCGAAGCGAGCGCTCTACCACTGAGCTACACCCCCAATACTTTCCAGCTGAAATTAGATGTAATGATAACGAGGAAAATATAAATTGAATGAAAAATGGAGGAGCTGGGATTTGAACCCAGGACATCTCGCACGCGAAGCGAGCGCTCTACCACTGAGCTACACCCCCAATACTTTCCAGCTGAAATTAGATGTAATGATAACGAGGAAAATATAAATTGAATGAAAAATGGAGGAGCTGGGATTTGAACCCAGGACATCTCGCACGCGAAGCGAGCGCTCTACCACTGAGCTACACCCCCAATACTTTCCAGCTGAAATTAGATGTAATGATAACGAGGAAAATATAAATTGAATGAAAAATGGAGGAGCTGGGATTTGAACCCAGGACATCTCGCATGCGAAGCGAGCACTCTACCACTGAGCTACACCCCCAATACCTGCCAGCTGAAATTAGATGTAATGATAACGAGGAAAATATAAATTGAATGAAAAATGGAGGAGCTGGGATTTGAACCCAGGACATCTCGCATGCGAAGCGAGCGCTCTACCACTGAGCTACACCCCCAATACCTTCCAGCTGAAATTAGATGTAATGATAACGAGGAAAATATAAATTGAATGAAAAATGGAGGAGCTGGGATTTGAACCCAGGACATCTCGCACGCGAAGCGAGCGCTCTACCACTGAGCTACACCCCCAATACTTTCCAGCTGAAATTAGATGTAATGATAACGAGGAAAATATAAATTGAATGAAAAATGGAGGAGCTGGGATTTGAACCCAGGACATCTCGCATGCCAAGCAAGCGCTCTACCTCTGAGCTACACCCCCAATACCTTCCAGCTGAAATTAGATGTAATGATAACGAGGAAAATATAAATTGAATGAAAAATGGAGGAGCTGGGATTTGAACCCAGGACATCTCGCATGCGAAGCGAGCACTCTACCACTGAGCTACACCCCCAATACTTTCCAGCTGAAATTAGATGTAATGATAACGAGGAAAATATAAATTGAATGAAAAATGGAGGAGCTGGGATTTGAACCCAGGACATCTCGCATGGACATCTCGCATGCGAAGCGAGCGTTCTACCACTGAGCTACACCCCCAATACTTTCCAGCTGAAATTAGATGTAATGATAACGAGGAAAATATAAATTGAATGAAAAATGGAGGAGCTGGGATTTGAACCCAGGAGATCTAGCATGCGAAGCGAGCACTCTACCACTGAGCTACACCCCCAATACCTGCCAGCTGAAATTAGATGTAATGATAACGAGGAAAATATAAATTGAATGAAAAATGGAGGAGCTGGGATTTGAACCCAGGACATCTCGCACGCGAAGCGAGCGCTCTACCACTGAGCTACACCCCCAATACCTTCCAGCTGAAATTAGATGTAATGATAACGAGGAAAATATAAATTGAATGAAAAATGGAGGAGCTGGGATTTGAACCCAGGACATCTCGCATGCGAAGCAAGCGCTCTACCACTGAGCTACACCCCCAATACTTTTCAGCTGAAATTAGATATAATAATAACAAGGGAAATATAAATTGAATGAAAAATGGAGGAGCTGGGATTTGAACCCAGGACATCTCGCATGCGAAGCGAGCACTCTACCACTGAGCGATACCCCCAATACCTTCCAGCTGAAATTAGATGTAATGATAACGAGGAAAATATAAATTGAATGAAAAATGGAGGAGCTGGGATTTGAACCCAGGACATCTCGCATGCGAAGCGAGAGCTCTACCACTGAGCTACACCCCCAATACCTTCCAGCTGAAATTAGATGTAATGATAACGAGGAAAATATAAATTGAATGAAAAATTGAGGAGCTGGGATTTGAACCCAGGACATCTCGCATGCCAAGCAAGCGCTCTACCTCTGAGCTACACCCCCAATACCTTCCAGCTGAAATTAGATGTAATGATAACGAGGAAAATATAAATTGAATGAAAAATGGAGGAGCTGGGATTTGAACCCAGGACATCTCGCATGCGAAGCGAGAGCTCTACCACTGAGCTACACCCCCAATACTTTCCAGCTGAAATTAGATGTAATGATAACGAGGAAAATATAAATTGAATGAAAAATTGAGGAGCTGGGATTTGAACCCAGGACATCTCGCATGCGAAGCGAGCGCTCTACCACTGAGCTACACCCCCAATACTTTCCAACTGAAATTAGATGTAATGATAACGAGGAAAATATAAATTGAATGAAAAATTGAGGAGCTGGGATTTGAACCCAGGACATCTCGCATGCCAAGCAAGCGCTCTACCTCTGAGCTACACCCCCAATACCTTCCAGCTGAAATTAGATGTAATGATAACGAGGAAAATATAAATTGAATGAAAAATGGAGGAGCTGGGATTTGAACCCAGGACATCTCGCATGCGAAGCGAGAGCTCTACCACTGAGCTACACCCCCAATACCTTCCAGCTGAAATTAGATGTAATGATAACGAGGAAAATATAAATTGAATGAAAAATGGAGGAGCTGGGATTTGAACCCAGGACATCTCGCATGCGAAGCGAGAGCTCTACCACTGAGCTACACCCCCAATACTTTCCAGCTGAAATTAGATGTAATGATAACGAGGAAAATATAAATTGAATGAAAAATTGAGGAGCTGGGATTTGAACCCAGGACATCTCGCATGCCAAGCAAGCGCTCTACCTCTGAGCTACACCCCCAATACCTTCCAGCTGAAATTAGATGTAATGATAACGAGGAAAATATAAATTGAATGAAAAATGGAGGAGCTGGGATTTGAACCCAGGACATCTCGCATGCGAAGCGAGAGCTCTACCACTGAGCTACACCCCCAATACCTTCCAGCTGAAATTAGATGTAATGATAACGAGGAAAATATAAATTGAATGAAAAATGGAGGAGCTGGGATTTGAACCCAGGACATCTCGCATGCGAAGCGAGAGCTCTACCACTGAGCTACTCCCCCAATACCTTCCAGCTGAAATTAGATGTAATGATAACGAGGAAAATATAAATTGAATGAAAAATTGAGGAGCTGGGATTTGAACCCAGGACATCTCGCATGCCAAGCAAGCGCTCTACCTCTGAGCTACACCCCCAATACCTTCCAGCTGAAATTAGATGTAATGATAACGAGGAAAATATAAATTGAATGAAAAATGGAGGAGCTGGGATTTGAACCCAGGACATCTCGCATGCGAAGCGAGAGCTCTACCACTGAGCTACACCCCCAATACTTTCCAGCTGAAATTAGATGTAATGATAACGAGGAAAATATAAATTGAATGAAAAATTGAGGAGCTGGGATTTGAACCCAGGACATCTCGCATGCGAAGCGAGCGCTCTACCACTGAGCTACACCCCCAATACTTTCCAACTGAAATTAGATGTAATGATAACGAGGAAAATATAAATTGAATGAAAAATGGAGGAGCTGGGATTTGAACCCAGGACATCTCGCATGCGAAGCGAGCGTTCTACTACTGAGCTACACCCCCAATACTTTCCAGCTGAAATTAGATGTAATGATAACGAGGAAAATATAAATTGAATGAAAAATGGAGGAGCTGGGATTTGAACCCAGGACATCTCGCACGCGAAGCGAGCGCTCTACCACTGAGCTACACCCCCAATACTTTCCAGCTGAAATTAGATGTAATGATAACGAGGAAAATATAAATTGAATGAAAAATGGAGGAGCTGGGATTTGAACCCAGGACATCTCGCATGCGAAGCGAGCGCTCTACCACTGAGCTACACCCCCAATACTTTCCAACTGAAATTAGATGTAATGATAACGAGGAAAATATAAATTGAATGAAAAATGGAGGAGCTGGGATTTGAACCCAGGACATCTCGCATGCGAAGCGAGCGTTCTACCACTGAGCTACACCCCCAATACTTTCCAGCTGAAATTAGATGTAATGATAACGAGGAAAATATAAATTGAATGAAAAATGGAGGAGCTGGGATTTGAACCCAGGACATCTCGCATGCGAAGCGAGCGCTCTACCACTGAGCTACACCCCCAATACTTTCCAACTGAAATTAGATGTAATGATAACGAGGAAAATATAAATTGAATGAAAAATGGAGGAGCTGGGATTTGAACCCAGGACATCTCGCATGCGAAGCGAGCGTTCTACTACTGAGCTACACCCCCAATACTTTCCAGCTGAAATTAGATGTAATGATAACGAGGAAAATATAAATTGAATGAAAAATGGAGGAGCTGGGATTTGAACCCAGGACATCTCGCACGCGAAGCGAGCGCTCTACCACTGAGCTACACCCCCAATACTTTCCAGCTGAAATTAGATGTAATGATAACGAGGAAAATATAAATTGAATGAAAAATGGAGGAGCTGGGATTTGAACCCAGGACATCTCGCATGCGAAGCGAGCGCTCTACCACTGAGCTACACCCCCAATACTTTCCAACTGAAATTAGATGTAATGATAACGAGGAAAATATAAATTGAATGAAAAATGGAGGAGCTGGGATTTGAACCCAGGACATCTCGCATGCGAAGCGAGCGTTCTACCACTGAGCTACACCCCCAATACTTTCCAGCTGAAATTAGATGTAATGATAACGAGGAAAATATAAATTGAATGAAAAATGGAGGAGCTGGGATTTGAACCCAGGACATCTCGCATGCGAAGCGAGCGCTCTACCACTGAGCTACACCCCCAATACTTTCCAACTGAAATTAGATGTAATGATAACGAGGAAAATATAAATTGAATGAAAAATGGAGGAGCTGGGATTTGAACCCAGGACATCTCGCATGCGAAGCGAGCGCTCTACCACTGAGCTACACCCCCAATACTTTCCAACTGAAATTAGATGTAATGATAACGAGGAAAATATAAATTGAATGAAAAATGGAGGAGCTGGGATTTGAACCCAGGACATCTCGCATGCGAAGCGAGCGTTCTACCACTGAGCTACACCCCCAATACTTTCCAGCTGAAATTAGATGTAATGATAACGAGGAAAATATAAATTGAATGAAAAATGGAGGAGCTGGGATTTGAACCCAGGACATCTCGCATGCGAAGCGAGCGCTCTACCACTGAGCTACACCCCCAATACTTTCCAGCTGAAATTAGATGTAATGATAACGAGGAAAATATAAATTGAATGAAAAATGGAGGAGCTGGGATTTGAACCCAGGACATCTCGCATGCGAAGCGAGCGCTCTACCACTGAGCTACACCCCCAATACTTTCCAGCTGAAATTAGATGTAATGATAACGAGGAAAATATAAATTGAATGAAAAATGGAGGAGCTGGGATTTGAACCCAGGACATCTCGCACGCGAAGCGAGCGCTCTACCACTGAGCTACACCCCCAATACTTTCCAACTGAAATTAGATGTAATGATAACGAGGAAAATATAAATTGAATGAAAAATGGAGGAGCTGGGATTTGAACCCAGGACATCTCGCACGCGAAGCGAGCGCTCTACCACTGAGCTACACCCCCAATACTTTCCAGCTGAAATTAGATGTAATGATAACGAGGAAAATATAAATTGAATGAAAAATGGAGGAGCTGGGATTTGAACCCAGGACATCTCGCATGCGAAGCGAGCGCTCTACCACTGAGCTACACCCCCAATACTTTCCAGCTGAAATTAGATGTAATGATAACGAGGAAAATATAAATTGAATGAAAAATGGAGGAGCTGGGATTTGAACCCAGGACATCTCGCATGGACATCTCGCATGCGAAGCGAGCGTTCTACCACTGAGCTACACCCCCAATACTTTCCAGCTGAAATTAGATGTAATGATAACGAGGAAAATATAAATTGAATGAAAAATGGAGGAGCTGGGATTTGAACCCAGGAGATCTAGCATGCGAAGCGAGCACTCTACCACTGAGCTACACCCCCAATACCTGCCAGCTGAAATTAGATGTAATGATAACGAGGAAAATATAAATTGAATGAAAAATGGAGGAGCTGGGATTTGAACCCAGGACATCTCGCACGCGAAGCGAGCGCTCTACCACTGAGCTACACCCCCAATACCTTCCAGCTGAAATTAGATGTAATGATAACGAGGAAAATATAAATTGAATGAAAAATGGAGGAGCTGGGATTTGAACCCAGGACATCTCGCATGCGAAGCAAGCGCTCTACCACTGAGCTACACCCCCAATACTTTTCAGCTGAAATTAGATGTAATAATAACAAGGGAAATATAAATTGAATGAAAAATGGAGGAGCTGGGATTTGAACCCAGGACATCTCGCATGCGAAGCGAGCACTCTACCACTGAGCGATACCCCCAATACCTTCCAGCTGAAATTAGATGTAATGATAACGAGGAAAATATAAATTGAATGAAAAATGGAGGAGCTGGGATTTGAACCCAGGACATCTCGCATGCGAAGCGAGAGCTCTACCACTGAGCTACACCCCCAATACCTTCCAGCTGAAATTAGATGTAATGATAACGAGGAAAATATAAATTGAATGAAAAATTGAGGAGCTGGGATTTGAACCCAGGACATCTCGCATGCCAAGCAAGCGCTCTACCTCTGAGCTACACCCCCAATACCTTCCAGCTGAAATTAGATGTAATGATAACGAGGAAAATATAAATTGAATGAAAAATGGAGGAGCTGGGATTTGAACCCAGGACATCTCGCATGCGAAGCGAGAGCTCTACCACTGAGCTACACCCCCAATACTTTCCAGCTGAAATTAGATGTAATGATAACGAGGAAAATATAAATTGAATGAAAAATTGAGGAGCTGGGATTTGAACCCAGGACATCTCGCATGCGAAGCGAGCGCTCTACCACTGAGCTACACCCCCAATACTTTCCAACTGAAATTAGATGTAATGATAACGAGGAAAATATAAA
The DNA here is from genome assembly GCA_963978545.1 of Linyphia triangularis. Taxonomy (NCBI): domain Eukaryota; kingdom Metazoa; phylum Arthropoda; class Arachnida; order Araneae; family Linyphiidae; genus Linyphia; species Linyphia triangularis. Next base: position 16,629,165 of record OZ021725.1, read on the forward strand.
TTGAATGAAAAATTGAGGAGCTGGGATTTGAACCCAGGACATCTCGCATGCCAAGCAAGCGCTCTACCTCTGAGCTACACCCCCAATACCTTCCAGCTGAAATTAGATGTAATGATAACGAGGAAAATATAAATTGAATGAAAAATGGAGGAGCTGGGATTTGAACCCAGGACATCTCGCATGCGAAGCGAGAGCTCTACCACTGAGCTACACCCCCAATACCTTCCAGCTGAAATTAGATGTAATGATAACGAGGAAAATATAAATTGAATGAAAAATGGAGGAGCTGGGATTTGAACCCAGGACATCTCGCATGCGAAGCGAGAGCTCTACCACTGAGCTACACCCCCAATACTTTCCAGCTGAAATTAGATGTAATGATAACGAGGAAAATATAAATTGAATGAAAAATTGAGGAGCTGGGATTTGAACCCAGGACATCTCGCATGCCAAGCAAGCGCTCTACCTCTGAGCTACACCCCCAATACCTTCCAGCTGAAATTAGATGTAATGATAACGAGGAAAATATAAATTGAATGAAAAATGGAGGAGCTGGGATTTGAACCCAGGACATCTCGCATGCGAAGCGAGAGCTCTACCACTGAGCTACACCCCCAATACCTTCCAGCTGAAATTAGATGTAATGATAACGAGGAAAATATAAATTGAATGAAAAATGGAGGAGCTGGGATTTGAACCCAGGACATCTCGCATGCGAAGCGAGAGCTCTACCACTGAGCTACACCCCCAATACCTTCCAGCTGAAATTAGATGTAATGATAACGAGGAAAATATAAATTGAATGAAAAATTGAGGAGCTGGGATTTGAACCCAGGACATCTCGCATGCCAAGCAAGCGCTCTACCTCTGAGCTACACCCCCAATACCTTCCAGCTGAAATTAGATGTAATGATAACGAGGAAAATATAAATTGAATGAAAAATGGAGGAGCTGGGATTTGAACCCAGGACATCTCGCATGCGAAGCGAGAGCTCTACCACTGAGCTACACCCCCAATACTTTCCAGCTGAAATTAGATGTAATGATAACGAGGAAAATATAAATTGAATGAAAAATTGAGGAGCTGGGATTTGAACCCAGGACATCTCGCATGCGAAGCGAGCGCTCTACCACTGAGCTACACCCCCAATACTTTCCAACTGAAATTAGATGTAATGATAACGAGGAAAATATAAATTGAATGAAAAATGGAGGAGCTGGGATTTGAACCCAGGACATCTCGCATGCGAAGCGAGCGTTCTACTACTGAGCTACACCCCCAATACTTTCCAGCTGAAATTAGATGTAATGATAACGAGGAAAATATAAATTGAATGAAAAATGGAGGAGCTGGGATTTGAACCCAGGACATCTCGCACGCGAAGCGAGCGCTCTACCACTGAGCTACACCCCCAATACTTTCCAGCTGAAATTAGATGTAATGATAACGAGGAAAATATAAATTGAATGAAAAATGGAGGAGCTGGGATTTGAACCCAGGACATCTCGCATGCGAAGCGAGCGCTCTACCACTGAGCTACACCCCCAATACTTTCCAACTGAAATTAGATGTAATGATAACGAGGAAAATATAAATTGAATGAAAAATGGAGGAGCTGGGATTTGAACCCAGGACATCTCGCATGCGAAGCGAGCGTTCTACCACTGAGCTACACCCCCAATACTTTCCAGCTGAAATTAGATGTAATGATAACGAGGAAAATATAAATTGAATGAAAAATGGAGGAGCTGGGATTTGAACCCAGGACATCTCGCATGCGAAGCGAGCGCTCTACCACTGAGCTACACCCCCAATACTTTCCAACTGAAATTAGATGTAATGATAACGAGGAAAATATAAATTGAATGAAAAATGGAGGAGCTGGGATTTGAACCCAGGACATCTCGCATGCGAAGCGAGCGTTCTACTACTGAGCTACACCCCCAATACTTTCCAGCTGAAATTAGATGTAATGATAACGAGGAAAATATAAATTGAATGAAAAATGGAGGAGCTGGGATTTGAACCCAGGACATCTCGCACGCGAAGCGAGCGCTCTACCACTGAGCTACACCCCCAATACTTTCCAGCTGAAATTAGATGTAATGATAACGAGGAAAATATAAATTGAATGAAAAATGGAGGAGCTGGGATTTGAACCCAGGACATCTCGCATGCGAAGCGAGCGCTCTACCACTGAGCTACACCCCCAATACTTTCCAACTGAAATTAGATGTAATGATAACGAGGAAAATATAAATTGAATGAAAAATGGAGGAGCTGGGATTTGAACCCAGGACATCTCGCATGCGAAGCGAGCGTTCTACCACTGAGCTACACCCCCAATACTTTCCAGCTGAAATTAGATGTAATGATAACGAGGAAAATATAAATTGAATGAAAAATGGAGGAGCTGGGATTTGAACCCAGGACATCTCGCATGCGAAGCGAGCGCTCTACCACTGAGCTACACCCCCAATACTTTCCAACTGAAATTAGATGTAATGATAACGAGGAAAATATAAATTGAATGAAAAATGGAGGAGCTGGGATTTGAACCCAGGACATCTCGCATGCGAAGCGAGCGCTCTACCACTGAGCTACACCCCCAATACTTTCCAACTGAAATTAGATGTAATGATAACGAGGAAAATATAAATTGAATGAAAAATGGAGGAGCTGGGATTTGAACCCAGGACATCTCGCATGCGAAGCGAGCGTTCTACCACTGAGCTACACCCCCAATACTTTCCAGCTGAAATTAGATGTAATGATAACGAGGAAAATATAAATTGAATGAAAAATGGAGGAGCTGGGATTTGAACCCAGGACATCTCGCATGCGAAGCGAGCGCTCTACCACTGAGCTACACCCCCAATACTTTCCAGCTGAAATTAGATGTAATGATAACGAGGAAAATATAAATTGAATGAAAAATTTAGGAGCTGGGATTTGAACCCAGGACATCTCGCATGCGAAGCGAGCGCTCTACCACTGAGCTACACCCCCAATACTTTCCAGCTGAAATTAGATGTAATGATAACGAGGAAAATATAAATTGAATGAAAAATGGAGGAGCTGGGATTTGAACCCAGGACATCTCGCACGCGAAGCGAGCGCTCTACCACTGAGCTACACCCCCAATACTTTCCAACTGAAATTAGATGTAATGATAACGAGGAAAATATAAATTGAATGAAAAATGGAGGAGCTGGGATTTGAACCCAGGACATCTCGCACGCGAAGCGAGCGCTCTACCACTGAGCTACACCCCCAATACTTTCCAGCTGAAATTAGATGTAATGATAACGAGGAAAATATAAATTGAATGAAAAATGGAGGAGCTGGGATTTGAACCCAGGACATCTCGCATGCGAAGCGAGCGCTCTACCACTGAGCTACACCCCCAATACTTTCCAGCTGAAATTAGATGTAATGATAACGAGGAAAATATAAATTGAATGAAAAATGGAGGAGCTGGGATTTGAACCCAGGACATCTCGCATGCGAAGCGAGCGCTCTACCACTGAGCTACACCCCCAATACTTTCCAGCTGAAATTAGATGTAATGATAACGAGGAAAATATAAATTGAATGAAAAATGGAGGAGCTGGGATTTGAACCCAGGACATCTCGCACGCGAAGCGAGCGCTCTACCACTGAGCTACACCCCCAATACTTTCCAACTGAAATTAGATGTAATGATAACGAGGAAAATATAAATTGAATGAAAAATGGAGGAGCTGGGATTTGAACCCAGGACATCTCGCATGCGAAGCGAGCGCTCTACCACTGAGCTACACCCCCAATACTTTCCAGCTGAAATTAGATGTAATGATAACGAGGAAAATATAAATTGAATGAAAAATGGAGGAGCTGGGATTTGAACCCAGGACATCTCGCATGCGAAGCGAGCGCTCTACCACTGAGCTACACCCCCAATACTTTCCAGCTGAAATTAGATGTAATGATAACGAGGAAAATATAAATTGAATGAAAAATGGAGGAGCTGGGATTTGAACCCAGGACATCTCGCACGCGAAGCGAGCGCTCTACCACTGAGCTACACCCCCAATACTTTCCAACTGAAATTAGATGTAATGATAACGAGGAAAATATAAATTGAATGAAAAATGGAGGATCTGGGATTTGAACCCAGGACATCTCGCATGCGAAGCGAGCGCTCTACCACTGAGCTACACCCCCAATACTTTCCAGCTGAAATTAGATGTAATGATAACGAGGAAAATATAAATTGAATGAAAAATGGAGGAGCTGGGATTTGAACCCAGGACATCTCGCATGCGAAGCGAGCGCTCTACCACTGAGCTACACCCCCAATACTTTCCAGCTGAAATTAGATGTAATGATAACGAGGAAAATATAAATTGAATGAAAAATGGAGGAGCTGGGATTTGAACCCAGGACATCTCGCACGCGAAGCGAGCGCTCTACCACTGAGCTACACCCCCAATACTTTCCAGCTGAAATTAGATGTAATGATAACGAGGAAAATATAAATTGAATGAAAAATGGAGGAGCTGGGATTTGAACCCAGGACATCTCGCATGCGAAGCGAGCGCTCTACCACTGAGCTACACCCCCAATACTTTCCAGCTGAAATTAGATGTAATGATAACGAGGAAAATATAAATTGAATGAAAAATGGAGGAGCTGGGATTTGAACCCAGGACATCTCGCACGCGAAGCGAGCGCTCTACCACTGAGCTACACCCCCAATACTTTCCAGCTGAAATTAGATGTAATGATAACGAGGAAAATATAAATTGAATGAAAAATGGAGGAGCTGGGATTTGAACCCAGGACATCTCGCACGCGAAGCGAGCGCTCTACCACTGAGCTACACCCCCAATACTTTCCAACTGAAATTAGATGTAATGATAACGAGGAAAATATAAATTGAATGAAAAATGGAGGAGCTGGGATTTGCACCCAGGACATCTCGCACGCGAAGCGAGCGCTCTACCACTGAGCTACACCCCCAATACTTTCCAACTGAAATTAGATGTAATGATAACGAGGAAAATATAAATTGAATGAAAAATGGAGGAGCTGGGATTTGAACCCAGGACATCTCGCACGCGAAGCGAGCGCTCTACCACTGAGCTACACCCCCAATACTTTCCAGCTGAAATTAGATGTAATGATAACGAGGAAAATATAAATTGAATGAAAAATGGAGGAGCTGGGATTTGCACCCAGGACATCTCGCACGCGAAGCGAGCGCTCTACCACTGAGCTACACCCCCAATACTTTCCAGCTGAAATTAGATGTAATGATAACGAGGAAAATATAAATTGAATGAAAAATTGAGGAGCTGGGATTTGAACCCAGGACATCTCGCATGCCAAGCAAGCGCTCTACCTCTGAGCTACACCCCCAATACCTTCCAGCTGAAATTAGATGTAATGATAACGAGGAAAATATAAATTGAATGAAAAATGGAGGAGCTGGGATTTGAACCCAGGACATCTCGCATGCGAAGCGAGAGCTCTACCACTGAGCTACACCCCCAATACCTTCCAGCTGAAATTAGATGTAATGATAACGAGGAAAATATAAATTGAATGAAAAATGGAGGAGCTGGGATTTGAACCCAGGACATCTCGCATGCGAAGCGAGAGCTCTACCACTGAGCTACACCCCCAATACCTTCCAGCTGAAATTAGATGTAATGATAACGAGGAAAATATAAATTGAATGAAAAATTGAGGAGCTGGGATTTGAACCCAGGACATCTCGCATGCCAAGCAAGCGCTCTACCTCTGAGCTACACCCCCAATACCTTCCAGCTGAAATTAGATGTAATGATAACGAGGAAAATATAAATTGAATGAAAAATGGAGGAGCTGGGATTTGAACCCAGGACATCTCGCATGCGAAGCGAGAGCTCTACCACTGAGCTACACCCCCAATACTTTCCAGCTGAAATTAGATGTAATGATAACGAGGAAAATATAAATTGAATGAAAAATTGAGGAGCTGGGATTTGAACCCAGGACATCTCGCATGCGAAGCGAGCGCTCTACCACTGAGCTACACCCCCAATACTTTCCAACTGAAATTAGATGTAATGATAACGAGGAAAATATAAATTGAATGAAAAATGGAGGAGCTGGGATTTGAACCCAGGACATCTCGCATGCGAAGCGAGCGTTCTACTACTGAGCTACACCCCCAATACTTTCCAGCTGAAATTAGATGTAATGATAACGAGGAAAATATAAATTGAATGAAAAATGGAGGAGCTGGGATTTGAACCCAGGACATCTCGCACGCGAAGCGAGCGCTCTACCACTGAGCTACACCCCCAATACTTTCCAGCTGAAATTAGATGTAATGATAACGAGGAAAATATAAATTGAATGAAAAATGGAGGAGCTGGGATTTGAACCCAGGACATCTCGCATGCGAAGCGAGCGCTCTACCACTGAGCTACACCCCCAATACTTTCCAACTGAAATTAGATGTAATGATAACGAGGAAAATATAAATTGAATGAAAAATGGAGGAGCTGGGATTTGAACCCAGGACATCTCGCATGCGAAGCGAGCGTTCTACCACTGAGCTACACCCCCAATACTTTCCAGCTGAAATTAGATGTAATGATAACGAGGAAAATATAAATTGAATGAAAAATGGAGGAGCTGGGATTTGAACCCAGGACATCTCGCATGCGAAGCGAGCGCTCTACCACTGAGCTACACCCCCAATACTTTCCAACTGAAATTAGATGTAATGATAACGAGGAAAATATAAATTGAATGAAAAATGGAGGAGCTGGGATTTGAACCCAGGACATCTCGCATGCGAAGCGAGCGTTCTACTACTGAGCTACACCCCCAATACTTTCCAGCTGAAATTAGATGTAATGATAACGAGGAAAATATAAATTGAATGAAAAATGGAGGAGCTGGGATTTGAACCCAGGACATCTCGCACGCGAAGCGAGCGCTCTACCACTGAGCTACACCCCCAATACTTTCCAGCTGAAATTAGATGTAATGATAACGAGGAAAATATAAATTGAATGAAAAATGGAGGAGCTGGGATTTGAACCCAGGACATCTCGCATGCGAAGCGAGCGCTCTACCACTGAGCTACACCCCCAATACTTTCCAACTGAAATTAGATGTAATGATAACGAGGAAAATATAAATTGAATGAAAAATGGAGGAGCTGGGATTTGAACCCAGGACATCTCGCATGCGAAGCGAGCGTTCTACCACTGAGCTACACCCCCAATACTTTCCAGCTGAAATTAGATGTAATGATAACGAGGAAAATATAAATTGAATGAAAAATGGAGGAGCTGGGATTTGAACCCAGGACATCTCGCATGCGAAGCGAGCGCTCTACCACTGAGCTACACCCCCAATACTTTCCAACTGAAATTAGATGTAATGATAACGAGGAAAATATAAATTGAATGAAAAATGGAGGAGCTGGGATTTGAACCCAGGACATCTCGCATGCGAAGCGAGCGCTCTACCACTGAGCTACACCCCCAATACTTTCCAACTGAAATTAGATGTAATGATAACGAGGAAAATATAAATTGAATGAAAAATGGAGGAGCTGGGATTTGAACCCAGGACATCTCGCATGCGAAGCGAGCGTTCTACCACTGAGCTACACCCCCAATACTTTCCAGCTGAAATTAGATGTAATGATAACGAGGAAAATATAAATTGAATGAAAAATGGAGGAGCTGGGATTTGAACCCAGGACATCTCGCATGCGAAGCGAGCGCTCTACCACTGAGCTACACCCCCAATACTTTCCAGCTGAAATTAGATGTAATGATAACGAGGAAAATATAAATTGAATGAAAAATGGAGGAGCTGGGATTTGAACCCAGGACATCTCGCATGCGAAGCGAGCGCTCTACCACTGAGCTACACCCCCAATACTTTCCAGCTGAAATTAGATGTAATGATAACGAGGAAAATATAAATTGAATGAAAAATGGAGGAGCTGGGATTTGAACCCAGGACATCTCGCACGCGAAGCGAGCGCTCTACCACTGAGCTACACCCCCAATACTTTCCAACTGAAATTAGATGTAATGATAACGAGGAAAATATAAATTGAATGAAAAATGGAGGAGCTGGGATTTGAACCCAGGACATCTCGCATGCGAAGCGAGCGCTCTACCACTGAGCTACACCCCCAATACTTTCCAGCTGAAATTAGATGTAATGATAACGAGGAAAATATAAATTGAATGAAAAATGGAGGAGCTGGGATTTGAACCCAGGACATCTCGCATGCGAAGCGAGCGCTCTACCACTGAGCTACACCCCCAATACTTTCCAGCTGAAATTAGATGTAATGATAACGAGGAAAATATAAATTGAATGAAAAATGGAGGAGCTGGGATTTGAACCCAGGACATCTCGCATGCGAAGCGAGCGCTCTACCACTGAGCTACACCCCCAATACTTTCCAGCTGAAATTAGATGTAATGATAACGAGGAAAATATAAATTGAATGAAAAATGGAGGAGCTGGGATTTGAACCCAGGACATCTCGCACGCGAAGCGAGCGCTCTACCACTGAGCTACACCCCCAATACTTTCCAACTGAAATTAGATGTAATGATAACGAGGAAAATATAAATTGAATGAAAAATGGAGGAGCTGGGATTTGAACCCAGGACATCTCGCATGCGAAGCGAGCGCTCTACCACTGAGCTACACCCCCAATACTTTCCAGCTGAAATTAGATGTAATGATAACGAGGAAAATATAAATTGAATGAAAAATGGAGGAGCTGGGATTTGAACCCAGGACATCTCGCATGCGAAGCGAGCGCTCTACCACTGAGCTACACCCCCAATACTTTCCAGCTGAAATTAGATGTAATGATAACGAGGAAAATATAAATTGAATGAAAAATGGAGGAGCTGGGATTTGAACCCAGGACATCTCGCACGCGAAGCGAGCGCTCTACCACTGAGCTACACCCCCAATACTTTCCAACTGAAATTAGATGTAATGATAACGAGGAAAATATAAATTGAATGAAAAATGGAGGAGCTGGGATTTGAACCCAGGACATCTCGCATGCGAAGCGAGCGCTCTACCACTGAGCTACACCCCCAATACTTTCCAGCTGAAATTAGATGTAATGATAACGAGGAAAATATAAATTGAATGAAAAATGGAGGAGCTGGGATTTGAACCCAGGACATCTCGCATGCGAAGCGAGCGCTCTACCACTGAGCTACACCCCCAATACTTTCCAGCTGAAATTAGATGTAATGATAACGAGGAAAATATAAATTGAATGAAAAATGGAGGAGCTGGGATTTGAACCCAGGACATCTCGCACGCGAAGCGAGCGCTCTACCACTGAGCTACACCCCCAATACTTTCCAGCTGAAATTAGATGTAATGATAACGAGGAAAATATAAATTGAATGAAAAATGGAGGAGCTGGGATTTGAACCCAGGACATCTCGCATGCGAAGCGAGCGCTCTACCACTGAGCTACACCCCCAATACTTTCCAGCTGAAATTAGATGTAATGATAACGAGGAAAATATAAATTGAATGAAAAATGGAGGAGCTGGGATTTGAACCCAGGACATCTCGCACGCGAAGCGAGCGCTCTACCACTGAGCTACACCCCCAATACTTTCCAACTGAAATTAGATGTAATGATAACGAGGAAAATATAAATTGAATGAAAAATGGAGGAGCTGGGATTTGCACCCAGGACATCTCGCACGCGAAGCGAGCGCTCTACCACTGAGCTACACCCCCAATACTTTCCAACTGAAATTAGATGTAATGATAACGAGGAAAATATAAATTGAATGAAAAATGGAGGAGCTGGGATTTGAACCCAGGACATCTCGCACGCGAAGCGAGCGCTCTACCACTGAGCTACACCCCCAATACTTTCCAGCTGAAATTAGATGTAATGATAACGAGGAAAATATAAATTGAATGAAAAATGGAGGAGCTGGGATTTGCACCCAGGACATCTCGCACGCGAAGCGAGCGCTCTACCACTGAGCTACACCCCCAATACTTTCCAACTGAAATTAGATGTAATGATAACGAGGAAAATATAAATTGAATGAAAAATGGAGGAGCTGGGATTTGAACCCAGGACATCTCGCACGCGAAGCGAGCGCTCTACCACTGAGCTACACCCCCAATACTTTCCAGCTGAAATTAGATGTAATGATAACGAGGAAAATATAAATTGAATGAAAAATGGAGGAGCTGGGATTTGAACCCAGGACATCTCGCATGCGAAGCGAGCGCTCTACCACTGAGCTACACCCCCAATACTTTCCAACTGAAATTAGATGTAATGATAACGAGGAAAATATAAATTGAATGAAAAATGGAGGAGCTGGGATTTGAACCCAGGACATCTCGCATGCGAAGCGAGCGTTCTACTACTGAGCTACACCCCCAATACTTTCCAGCTGAAATTAGATGTAATGATAACGAGGAAAATATAAATTGAATGAAAAATGGAGGAGCTGGGATTTGAACCCAGGACATCTCGCATGCGAAGCGAGCGCTCTACCACTGAGCTACACCCCCAATACTTTCCAACTGAAATTAGATGTAATGATAACGAGGAAAATATAAATTGAATGAAAAATGGAGGAGCTGGGATTTGAACCCAGGACATCTCGCACGCGAAGCGAGCGCTCTACCACTGAGCTACACCCCCAATACTTTCCAGCTGAAATTAGATGTAATGATAACGAGGGAAATATAAATTGAATGAAAAATGGAGGAGCTGGGATTTGAACCCAGGACATCTCGCATGCGAAGCGAGCGCTCTACCACTGAGCTACACCCCCAATACTTTCCAACTGAAATTAGATGTAATGATAACGAGGAAAATATAAATTGAATGAAAAATGGAGGAGCTGGGATTTGAACCCAGGAGATCTAGCATGCGAAGCAAGCTCTCTACCACTTAGCTACACCCCCAATACTTTCCAGCTGAAATTAGATGTAATGATAACGAGGAAAATATAAATTGAATGAAAAATGGAGGAGCTGGGATTTGATCCCAGGACATCTCGCATGCGAAGCGAGCGCTCTACCACTGAGCTACACCCCCAATACTTTCCAACTGAAATTAGATGTAATGATAACGAGGAAAATATAAATTGAATGAAAAATGGAGGAGCTGGGATTTGAACCCAGGACATCTCGCACGCGAAGCGAGCGCTCTACCACTGAGCTACACCCCCAATACTTTCCAGCTGAAATTAGATGTAATGATAACGAGGGAAATATAAATTGAATGAAAAATGGAGGAGCTGGGATTTGAACCCAGGACATCTCGCATGCGAAGCGAGCGCTCTACCACTGAGCTACACCCCCAATACTTTCCAACTGAAATTAGATGTAATGATAACGAGGAAAATATAAATTGAATGAAAAATGGAGGAGCTGGGATTTGAACCCAGGACATCTCGCACGCGAAGCGAGCGCTCTACCACTGAGCTACACCCCCAATACTTTCCAGCTGAAATTAGATGTAATGATAACGAGGGAAATATAAATTGAATGAAAAATGGAGGAGCTGGGATTTGAACCCAGGACATCTCGCATGCGAAGCGAGCGCTCTACCACTGAGCTACACCCCCAATACTTTCCAACTGAAATTAGATGTAATGATAACGAGGAAAATATAAATTGAATGAAAAATGGAGGAGCTGGGATTTGAACCCAGGAGATCTAGCATGCGAAGCAAGCTCTCTACCACTTAGCTACACCCCCAATACTTTTCAGCTGAAATTAGATGTAATAATAACAAGGGAAATATAAATTGAATGAAAAATGGAGGAGCTAGGATTTGAACCCATGACATCATAACCTATCATGACCAGAACCTACATAATCCATAAATTAGACTCACAAGACACACACACTTCATTGTTGTCATCTAATATATAATTAATTTTGCAAATTTTATCGTTAAAACATTTATTAATATATCTATTTAAAACACAATTTAAAATAGAAGTTTATGAAAGGGCTCTTCTCTGATTCAGGAAATTTCTAGTAATTTGAGATAATTTACTTGAGTATTATCAGTTAAATTTGTAAGTTTTAACTTTGACGTCGTTTTTCT